>JZKD02S2206496.1:381299-394718 GCA_000966675.3 Picea glauca
TCCAAAAACCTAACCCTAGGAGATGAAGCGCCAAAAGTCATGTGGGCCCCGTTTGGGTAAGTTGGTGCATCAACTTCCCGGGGTCGTAACTTCTGCATACGATCTCCGTTTTAGGTGTGTGATAGCTCGTTGGAAAGGTATCGTAGAGGAGATTCATTTTGGGGGCTCAATCATGCCTTCGGCTATCATTGAGAACCTATATCTTGAAAAAAATTCATTTAGGCCCTCAAATAGGCCCCGGAAGTTAAAACCTGCTAAAAATAGTAATTTGCCAAAATGGCCAGAAAACTGTTTTGAGCCATTTGGAAAAGGTGGGTGGCCTCTGATATCCACCTAGATCAACTTATTAAATCGGATTCCTAGTAAGTCAGTTCCAAAAACCCCTTTTGAACTGTGGATAGGAAGGAAACCAAGTTTAAGACACCTACATGTTTGGGGTTGTCCATCAGAGGTTCGATTGCATAATCCACATGAAAAGAAATTGGATTTTAGAATGATCAGTGGTTACTTTATAGGTTACCCTGAAAAATCCAAAGGGTATACATTTTACTGTCCAAATCACAGTAAGAGAATTGTAGAAACCGATAATGCTAGATTCATTGAAAATGGTGAAGTCAGTGGGAGTGATAAATCACAAAAATGAGGTTATCCAAGAAGTTCGGGTACAGGTCCTTGTACCTATGGCTTCAAAGGAAATTGTTGTCCCTATCATTGTTGAACAACCTAACAACATTGAACAACAAATTAATGAACCACCACTCCATAATGAGACTGTCACTAATGAACCGATGGTAGAAGGACCACCAGAAGAAGTATTAAGGAGATCTCAATGAGAAAGGAGGTCTGCTATTGCAGATGATTATGTGGTTTATCTGCAAGAATCATATTTTGATGTAGGGACATGTAAGGATCCGGTTTCATTTTCACAAGCCATAGAAAGTAATGATTATGCTAAATGGATCGATGCCATGAATGATGAATTAAAATCAATGGACTAGAATGAAGTCTGGGATCTTGTTGAACTGCCTGAAGGATACAAGAAATTTGGTTGCAAATGGGTCTTTAAGACCAAAAGCAACTCTAAGGGTAATGTCGAAAAACATAAATCTAGACTTGTGGCCAAAGGTTTCACTCAGAAAGGAGGCATAGATTATAGAGAGACCTTCTCTCCTATGTCCAAGAAGGACTCACTTAGAATAATTTTGGCATTGGTAGCTTATTATGATTTGGAATTGCACCAAATGGATATGAAAACTGCTTTTTTGAATGGGCGTTTAGAGGAAGAAGTCTATATGGATCAACCTGAAGGTTTCTCCATTAAAGGAAAAGAACACATGGCTTGCAAACTTAAGAAATCAATATATGGAATTAAACAAGATTCCCGACAATGGTATCTTAAGTTTCATAATACCATTACTTCTTTTGGATTTAAGGAAAACACTGTTGATCGGTGTATATATCTGAAGGTTAGTGGGAGTAAATTTATATTTCTGATTTTGTATGTTGATGACATAATGCTTGCCACCAGTGATCTTGGTTTATTACACAAATCCAAAAAGTTTATCTCTATGAATTTTGAAATGAAAGATATGGGTGAGGCATATTACATTATAGGAATTGAAATATTCCGAGATCGATCACGAGGATTGTTAGGATTGTCTCAGAAGGCTTATATTGAAAGAGTTCTAGAGAGATTCAGAATGAAGAACTGTTCATCTAGTGTTGCCCCTATTTAGAAAGGGGATAAATTTAGCTTTATGCAATGTCCTCAGAATGAATGGGAACAAAAACAGATGAAAGGAATTCCTTATGCTTTTGCAGTAGGAAGCCTAATGTATGCACAGACTTGCACCAGACCAAAAATCAATTTTGCAGTTGGTATGTTGGGAAGATACCAAATTAATCTTAGATTGGATCATTGGAAAGATGCAAAAAAAGTGATGAGGTACTTGCAGGGAACAAAGGATTACATGCTCACATATAGGAGGTCTGATAATCTAGAGGTGATTGGTTAGTCAGATTCAGATTTTGCTGGGTGCGTTGATAGTAGAAAGTCCACTTTTGGTTATTTGTTCCTACTAGCTGGAGGAGCAATATCATGGAAAAGTACGAAACAAACTATCGCTACTTCATCCACTATGGAAGTTGAATTTATGAAGCATGCTTCATAAATTTAACTTCGCTTCCATAAATTCCACAACCATAGTTGAATTGTGGTTGTGGAATTTTATCTCAGGACTTGGGGTTGTCAACTCTATTTCCAAGCCACTGAGAATTTATTGTGATAACTCTGCAGCTGTATTTTTCTCTAAGAACGACAAGTATTCTAATGGTGCTAAACACATGGAATTGAAATACTTTTCCGTCAAGGAAGAAGTTCAGAAACAATGAGTGTCAATTGAACACATAAGCACACTGCTTATGGTTGCAGATCCATTGACAAAAGGATTACCACCAAAAACATTTAAGGAACATACCAATAGAATGGGTATTGAACGTAGCACATAACAGTTGCTACTTTTATGCGATGGATTTCATTATGTTATTTGTTTTATTTGACACTTTGAGATCTTAATAAATGTGTTCATGTTTAATAAATCCTGTTTAAAATATGTACGTACATGTATGAGAATAAATGTATGATGACAGGAATAGTCTCTGACGAGGGACATTATTGTTGGACCTTATGAATACACTTCTCGTTTATAGACTATATTTAACAGGTTACTAATGTTGTAGTACATGGAAGGGACTATGTTGCTTTATTAACATGGAACCGTCATGACTCACAATAGTGGGTTGCTTAATTATAGTATCATGATGACCGACTGAAAGTCAAGATGAATATGATTTATGGCGTGCCTAATGTCTACCTTGTTAAAATCTAACATTAAGTTATCATATGTGTCAAGTGGGGGAATGTAAGACTAATTTTAATCAGTAGTTTTAATCTCCCATATGAAGAGAAATGTATGGTAGGCGGTTATGTTTCCATCCTAGGGAAACCAGTCGTCTCTCTGCCTATAAGAAAACCTTTAGAATACCCATCTCACAGTCTGAAAGAACGTATCAGAAAGGGGCAAGGAAGAGAAACTGGATTTTTGTTCTGAAGTTTGAAGCTGCAACGGTTAACGGGTTTTAATTAAGTCCAGGATCTGTGCATTAATGGAGTCAGGTAAGTATTGTTTTCTTTCCACCTTAACATGACATATGTGAAGATCCTGAAAGTTCCATGTCCTTTAATAAATTACAGATGTTTATTTCAGAAATGCGTTGGTAATGTCTGTCAATTTATTTAACAAGTGCACATACACCTCTCCAAAATTGTTTAAAGTATGAATTTGTTCATTTCATACCCATTAGGCACGAAATTGCGCATGTAGCTGCAGAGTGTTGCTTGAGGTATGAATTTGTTCATTTCATACCATTCTGTCTCATTTTACCAGATATATATCAAATTTACACGATGAACAGATTGTTAAAGTCCTTATAAGTTTCAAAACAACACTGGAATCCCCGGAAAGTAATTTTCTTAGATGGCTTACAATAATCAAATAATATCAAAGTAAAACCAAAGAGTCTGAGAACCTAGTTGTAAAGATATATTACTTTTGAATTGATTTTATTTTTCCTATATTTATGAGCGTGATATTGGAATGTTTATAGTGCGAACGTTGATTTACAAACTGGCCTATAGCTATACTTATGCTTTTACTGGATTTGTAGTAGTATTATCCAAAGAAGAAGCTATTAGATTAATTGGTATGTTGGATATTCGCCATTCAATGGATTAATTATTCCTAATTAGTAACCCACGGGATCCTATTGTGATATCCTATGACATTGCAGGAAACCATGAGTGTTATCAATGTTCCCTAATCCATTTTTATGACTTCATGCAACACACTGATGGGATTTCTTATAAAAAGAGAAAGTCAACTACTAATGCCCACATCAATTCTTTGCAAATTGGGGAAAGTGAATCTCCCTACTAACCAGCCAGTCATTTTTGCAAACTGTTGTTTGGAAAGAGAAAAGCTAGTCTAAACCAAACATGTATTTGGAGAAAATTTGTGCCCAGTAGAATTTTTTTACAAACATGTATTTGGAGAAAATTGGTGCCCAATAGATATTTTTTTACAGTTATTCAAATAGATATTTTTACAGTTATTCAAATTGACATAAGTTTAATATTACAGTTATTCAAATTCATATAAATTTAAGACGTTTGAATTTAAAATTCATATAAGTTTAAGACGTTTGAATTTACATTTGATCCAAAATATTTTTCAACTGGAGCACCACAAGCTCTCCATAAATTCTATCCATTTCCTAATCCAAAAATCTGATAAGCAAAGCCGGTCCCAACCCTCCCAGTTGCGGATGTCACCTTGACTTCTTATTGTCCTTCCTCCACCAGTGAATGAATTGAAACTTTAACTGGGTCTCGATCCGGGCAGGGACTGAAACTGTCCTGGTTCGCTACTAGGGACCCCTTAACTAGTCTTGGATGGAACTAGATGACGGAGCATTAGGATTGGAAGGATCTACTCATATTGGTAATCAATGTAGATGAAAAATATAGTTTTATCCTCTTCACATCGCTCTCAGTGTGGATCTGGCAAAGATGTGTAGCAGAAGAAGAAACGCAGTTGACGTCACTGAACCCAGAAAAGAAGATGATGTTAGCAAGCCAATTATAAAAGACGTGTCATTGTAATGTTATATTGAAGTGTATGAATGCATGTTCACGAGTGAACACTGACATTTGTTTCTTTATATAATATTTGTTTCTTAATATATAAGATTAAAGAGCATAAAAATGATCCATTTTCTTAACATTCACCGCTTTTTCAAATTATTTATTTTGTAAATGGTTAACCTAAATTAATATAGCATTATGTATTGCATATTGAATATAATAAGTAATTAAAGTCAATTTTTCTTCACTTTTTCAAATTATTTATTTTGTAAATGTTTAACAGAAATTAATATAACATTATGTATAATGTATTTCATATTTAATATAACATGTATTATATTAAATTAATATAACATTATGTATTTCATACTAAATATAGTATGTATAATGTATTTCATATTAAATATAGTATGTATAGTCAATTTTTTTTTTAAATAAAACTTGGATTTAAGATAACATTATGTATTTCATACTAAATATAGTATGTATAATGCATTTCATATTAAATATAGTATGTATAGTCAATTTTTTTTTAAAATAAAACTTGGATTAATAATGAATTCCTATTCCAAAGTTTTGGTCTTCTGGACAATATGTATCAATTGGCCACTCACTGAAATCATCTATTTTGAGGCCAAAATCTCCCTTTCCAATTACACTATTATCTGGAAACAGAAGGGATTAAAATAAAACATGAATTAATAATAAAACAATGATTAATTTTTACCCTTCTTTTGCGGTTCCTGGCAAAACCAATGGTGCACTAGAATCTTCTATTTTGAAGACAAAATCTCCCTTTCTAAATACATTATTATCTGGAAAAGCATAAGGGATTACAAATGGTTACAATGACAATATACAAACTTTCTCTATTGTATTCAAACAAATGTGCATTTGAACAGATACCAGATTTCTGTGTTCGATATTTAAATTAAGAAATTGTATTTAAACAAATGTGCATTTGAACAGATACCAGATTTCTGTGTTAGATATTTAAATTAAGAAATCAATAAAAGTTGGTGTTGTCAATATTTAAAGTTATAAGAAATGGTTGTACTTTTTTCCTCTCATATTTTTTTATTTGATAATTATTTTTATTTTTTATATATTATGGTTTTTTTTTATTTGAAAATTATTTTTATTTTAAATAATTTTCATATTATTATATATCATCCTTTGTTTATTTTATTTACTAGAAATCAATTATTTATTAAAAATCAATAAAAATTGGTAACTTAAATTTGTAAAGTTATATGAAATGTTTATACTTGTTTTTATATATTATAATTCTCCTTTTCCTATTGAAAATCGTATGTTCCAGGTAAAATCATTTATATATATTACATTTCTCCTTTTTCTATTGAAAATTGTATGTTCAATAGATAAAATATATTTGAATGTCAAGCATATAGAATAGAATAAATCAAATACATCACAAAACTTTCTTAACAAAGAAGGCATATAAATCGATGACCCATTGGAGTATACACATAATTTTGATGAAGGGTGTTAGCGACTCTGAGTTATTTCCTTACAATAAATCAAATCCATCACAAAACTTTCTTAACAAAGGAGGTACATAAATCAATGACCCATTGAGCTATGCACATAATTTTGATGAAGAGTGTTGGCATGATTCCGAGTTATATCCTTACAAGGGATTTTATGCTAGATTTGCGGTCACACCCATTGCAAAACTTGAAGACAAAAAAATTCCGAGTTATATCCTTAAAGGGCTTCTATGCTAGATTTGTGGGCACACCCATTGCAAAACTCGGGGAGAAAAAAATTATTTGAAAGTCATTAACACCCATTAGTCCCATGGAATGTATATGTATTTAAATGAAATGTACACATTATTTTTTTTTTCTTTGTTAAATTAAGGTGGGTACTCTTGTATCAACTTTCCAAAATTGAATATTTAATGTATTTGTATCCTTTGTTTTGAGGGATAGTGTGTATAGCCCTATGATTTACGGGGGTTGTTGGGTTAACTGTAACAATGGGTAGGAATATATTGGCAGATGTTGGTCAATGCAGTTCTTTAACAATATCAAAACTTGTAATTATAATGAAAAGTTGAAAACATTCTCCCTGAATGATTCATATATTCTCCATTTGGCTTCTATAGTCATAGTCACGAAGTTCTATTTTTAGCATTCTAATTAATTCTTTTATCGAACATTGCAAGCCAAACCATGCACATAATTTCATTTTCTTTGCAAATTAAAAACTAAAACTAAAATATGAATAAGATTTAAAATAACTAAAAACTCTCAATTGTACTAGATTCACATTTAAACTAAGTTCATATACTTTAAATATTATCTTAGAATGTGTGGCTTTTGAACTATACTTTCATTCATAGATGGCACAACTAGAAAGCTCAACTCAAATCAAAGTATATCTTAGAATGTGTGACTTTTAAACTATACTTCCATTCATAAATGACACAACTAGAAAGCTCAACTTAAATCAAAGTATTACTAAAAAAACACACATATCCTTCCTTACACTTTCTTTTTTACACATAAAAACATGTGCAACTCTTTTCAGAAAAATAAAATAAAAAAAATAATCGTGTATGCAAGCTACTAATGTTCAAAGAGAAACACAAAATATTATAAAGGCTACGAACACTCGTGCATTAACTTCCTAGTTTAAAATGCATTACCAATAATTTTCCTCCTGCCAAGTGCTTGAATAAAATATAAAAAACAAGATCAATGTAATTCAAATGGTAGGCACTTTATTCCTTTCATGATTGTATTTTTGCAAGTGGTTAAATAAAATATAAAAAAAAAATCAATGTAATTCAATTGATCGGTTGTTTATTTCCTTCATAATTAAATTGTGCCATGTGTTTGGTTTATTGCAAAAATGAACTGGTGAGTTGTGACAAGAACATACTATCCATAACCCTACTTATTATTCAGTTGCTAATTAACGGACTGCAATGTAGTCTCTGTTCTCGACGAGTTCAAAAATGAAGTCTCCTTTGCTATAGGATCTGATTGTAGTTTGGATTGTGTACAAATTACCTGTATGGACTATACGTTAAAGGATCAAAATTAAAACTACCCCAGTGACAAAAATCTTTCGCCGATGAACGTCAAGAGGCCACGTCCCTCACCATATTTCACTATAGCTTATAAGTGGTAAGTAGGTTAGTTAATGATTTGTGATAATCAAGTTGTATAATTATTAATGTAGATATAATTACATCTACTGCATATTTCACTATAGTTTATAAGTGACAAGTAGGTTAGTTAATAATCTGTGCTAATTAAGTTGTATATTTATTAATGTAGGTATACTTACATGTAATGTTGTTAATTTATAGGTATTATCATTAAATCTCTAATATATAATTAAAAAACTAATTAATTTAAAAGTTTTCAATAAATATACTCCCCTCACAGTAAAGATCAATCACGCATTTCGTAGAAGATAGTCACGGTGGGAAGAAAGACGTGATCAAAACACGTCTCCATTCTTTGGCTCGATGAGTCATGTTTTAGACTCTCCTTACATGCATAAATTGCCGTGCATCCTCAGTACCACAAAGTGACGACCACTTTAAATTAGAATGGAGGCAAAGAACCCCACAGGATTATATGTAAGGCATGAAGATCCTCACCCGTTAGGTTTGAAAAACTATATTGAAAGACTCCTTGTTTTTCATAGCAAGGATAAAGTCTAAAGTCTACTTGCACTCATGTCTTCGCTGACTTCGGTTTCTACAATAATGGTGTTCGTTATAACTAAGTCATCTGCAAACTGATTTTAGATGGGAATTGGCTTCCTTATACATCACGGCCAGATGATTTTGGATGGGAATTGGCTTCCTCATACATCAGAGCGAGATCATAGAAGACTAAACAGTTTTATTAAGAGAACATGGTTGAAATCATAGCCCTCATTCTATAAAACTTATGGGGCATGGCGGGCCTACATGTTGGCTATAGTCAAAACTAACAATAGGCTAACAACTTTTCATAAATAGAAAAAGATCAAATCAATTGATTATATGTTTTAACACTCCCCTTAATATCAACTTAATCTTAATTTTTACATTCTTCAGCACCGATAATGCCTAAGTGTTGTCTTTGAAATTAAAAAACAATGTTTTCCTATGATTTGGTGAAGATATTTGCTAATTGATCTCTAGATCCACAAAATTCAAGAGAAATGTCACCATGGCTGACAAGCTCATGAATGAAGTGATAGTGAATGTAAATATGTTTTCTTTTTCTACGAAACACATGATTTTTGGGCAATGCAATTGATGAACTATTGTCAAAGAAAATATAAGTTGGCTCCTTCTCCACATGTGCCATATCTTTCAAGAGTCTTCTTAGCCATACTGCATGGAATGATGTTGTAGTAGTCACGGCATATTCTGCTTCTGCAAAAGATATTGGGACAATGATATTCTTCTTAGAAGCCCATGAGATCAAATTTGTGCCGAAATGAAAAACATATCCTAAGGTGTTTTTATCATGTAAGTATGTTGTCATCAAAAGTTGTGTACCATAATCCATAATAAGTTGTACCTACAATATACCTTAAAATTATTTTTCAAACTTTTCAATGAGACTCCTTAGGAGACTCCATAAATCTAGAAATGAAACTAATTGCATACATAAAATCAAGTCTAGTTTCAATAAGGTACATGAGGATAGCTACAAGCCTCTTATACAATGTTGAATCAAATGCTAGTCCATCATTATGTCTGCTCAATTTTGTTCCTGTTGCAATATGTAGTTTTCTTGTTTTTTATTTCTCCATCCTAAACCTTTTTAAAATATCTGTAGCATACTTTTGTTGACATATGAAAATGTCTTTAGGATATTTCTTGACATCAATTCCCAAAAAGTAATTCATGAGAGAAAGGTATTTCATCTCAAACTCTCTTTTCATGGCAGCTTTGAAATCGTCTAACATCAGATTACCATTATATACCATATCATCAACATAAAGATAAATTGTAATAATTTTACCTTGTTTATCTGATATGGTATAAATAATGGCCTCATTAATGCTCCTGTTCAACCCATTGTTGAGCAAATAAGTGTCAATCCAATTGTACCAAAATCTTGCAGATTGCTTCAAGCCATACAAGGGTTCCTTCATCTTTTACACTCTATATTGTTTTCCTAAATTAATTGAAATCCTTGTGGCTTATCTACATACACTTGTTTTTCATAGTGTCCATTCAAAAAGTTTGAGTTCACATCCATATAATAAATTTTCCATTTGTTTTCGGTTGCAATGGCTATCATAGCTCTAATAGTATCCAACCTTGCTACTGGAGAAAAGGTCTAACCCTAGTCAATATTGGCTTGTTGAACAAAAACTTTGGCAACTATCCCCACCTTTCTCATTAAGTTTTCTCTTGTAAAACCACTTATCACCAATGTTGGTTTTATCTGCTAGAGGATCAACAAGATCCCATGTCTCATTCCTTTCAATAGCTTGAATCTTTGCATTCATGGCATGTACCCAATATTATTCTTTCACAGCTTCTTCAAAATAAGTAGGTTGGTAGAATAGTAAGGAAAAGTGAGCTTGTTTATCCATGTCATCCAACTACTCATAGATATCCCTCAAGCTCCTTGTTTTTTTATTTCTCACATAACCTACTGACTCACTACTAGAAGAAGAACTATTTTCAATTTGTTCTTCTTGTCTTTGCACCTATAACCTTGAAAGTCTTGGTGGAGGTACTTGTTGTCTGAAACTTTTCACGTGTTTATTTATTTGGAGTAATGTATTTTCACTGCCTATTATTTTATTTTCTTGGTCAATCCAAGATTTGTCCTTCAAGAATTTTACATCTCTGCTCACCACAAATTTCTTGATGACTAGATTATACAGTTCAAAGGCTTTGGATTGTTCATTTTACCAAATGAAAATGCGCTTTTCACTCCTGTTGTCAAGTTTCCTTCTTAGCTCCTATGGGACATCTGCATAGGCCATACAATCATAAATTCTAAAGTGAGAGACACTTGACTTCGTGACATTCCATGCTTCTTGAGGAAATTTATCTTCTACATTTTTTGTTGGAGATATGTTCAGCATATAGATTGAATAAACAACATCTTCACCCCAAAAATCATTAAACAAATTTTTAGCTTTGATCATGCTCATTGCCATGTTCATGATGCTCTGATTATTTCTTTCAGCCACTCCATTCTACTGTGAAGTATACCTAATAGTGAAATGCCTTTTAATTTTCTATTTTCCACAAAAAATTGTGAACTCCTTTGAGTCATACTCTCCTTGTCCATATATCCCGAGTAATTTGATATTTTTTCCGTTCTCTTTGTTTTTTTCCAAGAATGAAGTTTCCACAAAGGTTGGGTTGTTCACTCAATATAGGCATTCCCTCAACCATTGATTTTTTTGGAAGAGACTAAGACTCCTAAAATGTAGGTGACCATACATAAGATGCCACAACCAAGTCTCATCCCTATTTGAGACATTTTCTGCATATGACTGTGACATTTTTACACTTCTCATATTCAATAGGAACATTTTATTCTTGGTCATTTGCAACAAGTATTCTACTAGGTGAGTTATATAAGATATTTCATGTAAAGTTAGAATCCTTCAATCTGACATTATAACCATTTTGATTCAATTATGCGACACTTGTTAGATTATGTCTAAGATTCGGTACATATAAGACATCAAGAATGCATTTCTTCTCATCTTATTTAATTAATACTCACACAACATCTTTTCGTAAAACCTTCACATAATAATAATCACCTAAAGTGATTTCAAAATGAATAGAACTATCAATACTAGAAAACAATCTTTTCTTACATGTCATGTGATTGAGGTAGCCATTGTGCAACAACCAAAAATCCCTGTTTTGATATTCTTTAATGATTTGACATGAAATGAACATTTTCTTAAATATGTCTTATTCAATGTTAAAGTAATTTCAAAATAAATAAAACTATCAATACTAGAAAACAATTTTTTCTTACATGTCATGTGATTGAGGTAGCCATTGTCCAACAACCAAAAATCCTTGTTTTGATATTCTTTAATGATTTGACATGAAATGAACATTTTCTTAAATATGTCTTATTCAATGTTGGAACATTGTATAATGTCATCAACATTGCTCCCCTTACACGCAAGATCGTTCTCACTATCTTTGTTCGAATTTGTTTATTCTTTATATTCATTCTCTCCATCCTAAACAAATACAGATATCACAGTATACCATGAAAAAAAATGTTAATCAAAAAATTATTGCATTCTAATTGTATAGGTTTGGCGGGGCCGACGTGATTTGATTACCTCAACTCGATGGTAATTATCAAAGGAATACATGAGAGAACGTTACTCGATGTACACACATATGTTTAAAAAGTTAATTTCAAACCCAGGTAGTAGAAATTTTGGTCTATTACTGTAATGCCAACATGCATTAATAATATTCCATACTTAGTTTAAATTACTCACCAAAAATTTTCAGAGACGTGATAGAAGATGGAAGGGATTATATGAATGAGAAGACACATGCCATGAAAAAAGAAAGGATAACTACAGTAACAAACTCAGTAGAAAAAATTGGTAGAAGATGTAAACTGAGTTTGTGTCCCACCTTCATTGTGTGTTAGCTGTAAAGCTTCACACATGATAGGATTCCAATGTGTGTTAGTCGTAATGCTTTATATGGAGTAAGAAAAACAAAATTAAGATCATCACTATTTTATTAAGGTTTATTTATATCAATATCATTTGTTTGACATATATATTAAGTGGAAAGGAAGTTTTGAAGATTTTGAAGCAAGAAGAATAATTAAAAATAGTTAAACACCTATTTTTATATATACAAAAAGTTATTTTATATTAGCACAATCACATTATTAAAATAGTTGATATATGAGGATAAACGATATTATTCACTTTTATAATAGAGTTAAGACTATTATAATTTCATTCTTTTTATCTATAATAATAGTTAATTCTATTACGGTTTCATTATTTTTATTCATTATAGAAAAATTGAAAAGCCTAAAATACCCAAATTATATTTTAAAGTTTTAATATAAAAGAATTCAAATTTAAAACTCTGAAAATTTTGAAACCTGTGTATTCTTAGTGATATCATTCAACAACATGAGGTTGGTTTTGGATGGTTTATTGGCATAAATAAATATATAATTCAAATAACTCAACTACAGTTGGTAAGAGGCGACATTATTCATTTGAGGCAAATAATCAAACAAAGAATCACTATCCATAGATGATTCTTTTAAAAACATAGACATATACCTGCAAACATCCCACTTAAAACTAATAAAACCGTCTTGTTTCTATTTGTTCTTGGTTTCAATGTGAAATTTTATGATTCGAAATATCTGCATGATGGCCACTATTTGCGAAAGCATTAATCCTTATACAGATTTTTTTCCAAAATGGACAAAACATGCCAGGAAGTTTGAAACCCTTGAGGGTGGGCCCATTCATGATTCTGACCTAAACAATTCTGAGCATGTATTTGCATCCCTGAATGGTCGACCCATTCATCATCCTAGCCTCAACAGTAGCTAGTAGATATCTGCAGGGTGGATACGTATTACTTCGAAAAAAACTTATTTTTTCAATAAAGTCACTCATCGCTATGTTTACTGAGAATTTACTAATAATATCCATGCCCATGGATAAAACCTGCATATCTTTATCTTTGT
>JZKD02S2206497.1:0-10636 GCA_000966675.3 Picea glauca
AGAAAAGAAGCACTTGGACAAGGGGAGTATAACCTCAGGAGAAGCAAAGAAACAAACCCTTTTGTTATTGTTTTCAAAGGAGGAGAAATAAAGAGAAAAACAATTCAACTCAAAGGACTCAAATAATACAAAATACACATTCACAGAGGGATAGAAGCAGTTAGAATTTCACTCTTTGTGATTGTTGTCAAAGGGGGAGAAAATAAGTAAAACAAACACAAATTCCCCAATTTGAAGATGAGATTAGTGATACGGGGAGAAAAGGTACAAACTCATTTGTTTTACAAATATATTTTACTCAATGCTAAAGGGGGGGAGTTGTTGGCATTATTGATTGTGTGTTTCCAATGATGGCAACATGAATCAAACATAGATAGTGCATAGAGGAGTGCACTGACATAAATTTCAGGAGAGATAGCGTAGTAGGTTGCATAGAAGACATAGCACAAGGTGCATATGAATCCGATATAAACCTAAATCTCATGAGAGGTAACATATTAGGTTGCACAAAATTAGAGCGTGAAACGTTAATACATTTGGAATCGTCAAAGGAAAAGATAAAAAAGGAGGAGTGCTGCAAAGGAAGTGTTATTGGGATCGAATTCCCAAAAGATCAACTGTAGAACAACCTCAAAGTTGTCAGCAAACTCTATTACAGTGAGGAGATATGACAATCATCGATCGCAAACTGAAGGCATAGATCAATGATCCTGGCTCAGTTGGAATCCAAGTGTAAATCCAAAGGGTTGAGGAGGAATCTTGTTGATTGTTGTAGTTTTTGGGACAATTTAGGACCATCAGATCAAGGTGGAGCTAGAGGATGGGAAAAAATAAGTTCCAACCATTAGATCAAGAGTGATAATCCCCAGTCGTTAGATCAAGCAGTGGAAGGATAGTGTAAGCTTCGTGACTTCACTTAAAAATTTATAAATACAGTTCATTATGGAGGTAACAAAAATTGCAGGTGCATTTTAATGACACAATAGGAGAGTTATGGGTCTGCAAGTTTGAAAGTCTGAGAGTCTATGAACCCAAGAAAAACACTTGAATTTTTTTCTAAGTATAGGTTCATTTTTTAGGCTACATAAGTCGGGGTGCATTTTGATGACACCATAGAAGACATGTGAGTCCAAAATTTTGGAAGTCTGTGAACCCGTCACATGAAATAATTCTAAGTAAAATTCCATGATTAAAATTAATAAGAATTGTCCACTCAACGGTTGATTATATCTGAACCTTCAATCTGTTTAAAGAGCCTAGATGAAATTATGGCTCATTATGGAGGTAACTAAAATTGGACATGCATTTTGATGACACTTGAGAATACATATGAGTATTCAAGTTCGAGAGTCCACGAAATTGTCACATGAAATAATTATAAGTATTTAAAATGAATAAGAACTGTCCAATAAATGGTTGATTATATCCAAATCGTCGATCTGTTTAAATCACCTACATGAAATATGGACCATCCATCTCATCGGAAAATTAAGTCAGAGTCGTTAGATCAAGCATCATAGAGCCATGATCCAGGAGGGAGACATGTAGCAGAATGACACATGGCCAGATCAACTAGTGATGAGTGTCAAAGTCAATTTGGCACATAAGGTCTGTGAAAATCATGAATCAAAGTGACACATGGCACACATACTATGGGTCCATCTCTACCTAGGTGACGTCAGAATACCACATCACTATAGGATTATAGCCTTCGAGGATGTCCTACCAACAAAAATTCTTGAAGCGCCAAAGGTCAAAGTCGCGAAAAACGTTGGTTGTTGATCTAAGATCATCCAGAATATTTCTCGAATGTTTGATCAAGTACAGTGGAAGGATATCGTACGGAGTACTATAAACCGCCATCAACTGGTTTCCCACTCTTGATGACCACTTCGGTAGGTAAAAATCTGAAAGAATGCAAGGATTGCAAAGTTCGGAATCCCGAAGGTCGAAGTACCAAAGGACTTGGTTCCAACATTGGTCATGTGATAAGTTAAAGAAGAAATAAAGAGCATAAAGGGCCTAGAAGTGAATCCCTTAGACATTTGAATGCGGTCCCATGTAGAAGAATAAGGGAGGAAATATAAAGCGCTAAGAGAACAATGCTTGGAATGAATAAGCATGTGGTTTCAAGCCCACGGTCACAAAGGGAAGTGGATTGAAGGAAGCACCTATTTGCATAATTTGAATCCATAAATTATAGGCTATCATAGTTGTGGGTTGGCTTGGAAAAAAGTGCCAATTAAGAATATGATTTTTAATTAAAAGAGATTGAAAGAAGAACCAAGTTCACCCAAAGAAGAAATTTGTTATTAAAATAACATAGTTGTTAAATAAATGAGAGGGTACAATGGTTCATGTCAAAAGACACAATGGTTCAAATCCTATACCTATTGATATACTATATAAACTAGAAGTTGTGGTGAATATAAATGAGTGTCTTGGTGTATAATATATGTATATATACAATGTATTGAATGAAGGTTCATTCTTTATCAGGTTGGTGCCTATTTACAAGCTAGGTATTTCTATGAGGGTTGGATTCCTCACTTCTCAGTTGGATCTGAGAACTACAAGTTGGGTCTTGTATTTGAGAGTTGGATCTTTTTTATTCAGTTAGTGCTGAGTAGTTTCGATTTGAATCATATATATGTATTCAAGTTTAATAATAGATTATATTCATTCTTCTTTATACAGTTTGTGTTATGTGTGTGTGTGTGTGTGTGTGTGAATAAGTAATTGAAATACATATATGTTAGTCATATAATTTAAGTAGTTTGAAAAAGTGTGAGCATTGTCCAAAAGTTTAAGACACTAATTCAACCCACCCTCTCGGTGCTAGTGTGTTTTTCAACATTTTGCAATCAGATTTGTTTCTTTCCTTGTTATTCATTGTGACTTGTGTTGATCTTTTGAACTGTTTCTTCCTCTTTCTTTCTCTCTTTATTTTTTCTAACACCTACATGATCTCTCCAAGAGAAAAGTTTATCTTTCCTCCACATTATGGACAATTTTAACACACTATGAAAGACATAAAAATGGTTGTTTTTCATTATTTAATGCAGAAAATTAGACTTAGGACAATGGAAAATCACCCTAGGCACTCCCACCTGAGGCTAGAAAGAACTAGCCCCAATGGAGAGGGTATATTGCATGAACATTTGGGCCTCTTCTCCTTGAATTATTCAATTTTTCATTGTTTCAATAACATGTTATATCAACTCAATTGGAGGGTGGAAATTTGTGCTAACAAATCGGCACCATTGAAGAGGAACACAAGCCTTGGTAAGAGACATTCACTGATTTATTTCAATTTTAAAATTTTATTTTTCTGACCTGGTGAATCAACATGATACACAAGCGAATTCTAAGGGGACTTACACAAGAAACCCTTTTTGTTTTGATTCCATTATAAGGTTTAGTTCTGAGCTTGAGTGAACTCTAACATCTTTTCCCGAAACAAGACTATTCATTCACCAAGAACTCCTCTCGAAGTTGGTAATCATATTGAGTTCTTAGGTAAGTTATTTTTGAAAACCACTATGGTGATTATAAATTCGACACCTTCACCTTCAGTTTTATTTTAATCTCAATATATTACGGTAGTATCTGTGTTTTTTTCTATATGATATTAACAATATGGCCGCAGTTTTGAGGCCACTAGTAAGGTGGACATTCTCTGGTTTTGACCCACTGATTTCTTTTCTATTTCCATACTATCCTCATGAATTAACTACACGTAAATGGATTAAATGCATACCTTTGTTTGTACGGAGATTGGGAGAATCGATTGAGGATCACTAGGCTGCTTTTCCAAAAGTGTTGGATGCTTTTGAGTTGGAACATCGAGATGTAGCGATGATGATGTTTGTGTAGACCATTAAGGGGAAGGAAATAACATGGTACAATTCCCTTCCATATGCCTCCATTAATGGATGGGACTTGTTCCAAGAGAATTTTACTAAAAGATGGGAAGATAAGACAAACAACTTTTCCTTAATTAATTCTTTTGATAATATTAAAAAGAATGAGGATTAGACTATCATTGATTGTAATATTCATTTTTCAATACTTATTATAATATCCCTTCTACCATAAGGCCTAAATGCACTTACACTTTAAATCATTATCTTGAGGCATATGATAGTATTTTTGGTTATTTTCTCAATCATACGGAACCTCCAAATATGGATAAGGCCTAGGATGCTACTATTAAGTTATAAGGATATTTTATTGCATCCTACGGTTTTATTCCGCTCCATGAATTTTAAATGTTGATGGTTAAATAAGTGCAAGAATTATTGGTTTCTAAAGATGAACTAAAACTTGCATTATTTCAGTTTCCCAAGGATAAGTAGTATGAGTATCCCTTAGGTTTATATTTTATGGAACCAATAGCTGCACCATTTGAGTCACATGTAGGGTTCCAAGAAGATGAATGTGAAGATTTGAATACTCAGGAGTGTTCATTGGTTCCTCTCATTAGTGAAGATGAACAATTTTAAGAGGATGAAAAGTTTCAAGAGGAGGAACCACAGGTTAACCAAGTCGAGATCATTCAACATGAGATTTCATCCTTGCCTATCCCAATAGTGGACCAAGATTCAACAACTTGATCAAACACCCTAACGTTAGAAGGAGCCACTTTTGGTTCCACCAAAGGATGATATCCATCGCACTTTAACTATGGTCCCACAACTAGATCTTGTTCCTTAGAAGAATCTTATGATTGATCAAAGCTTAGATATCAGATTTCGCCATGACCCAATCGAGCTCAGAATGATGGAGGTATTTCAACAGGTTCATCTGAAGAGTTTTGGATCTCATACATTCACACTTATTATATTTGAAATACCATGTTCTAAATCCCAACCAACAGACTTAAATAAATCAACACCCTTCACTTATGGAAAGTACATCAAGGTAGCTTTGGGTCATATGATATTTCACGATTGGTCCCCTTGGAAGGTTGACTTTGTTGGCCTCTCTCGTTGGACAAATCATTTGGTTGCATGGTTACATTGGTACCATGAGTATGATGATTTCACCATGGTCTATTTTGATACAAAATTTTGGGTCTAGGGTAGTTCCTTTTTCCTTTCCACATTGTCATTTCAGTAGTTCAACTTGCTGATTTTTTGCAGAATTTAGGACGCCAATCTACAATCTCCTTCCAGTTCTTTTTCCCTTTAGTATTTACCTCAGTATTTTGCATAAGTGTTGCTGATTTTTTTCCTGCTTATATCAACATGTGGTCGGGTCTTGTGTTTCATTATTTTCTTGAGTACATGGATGTCCATAATAGTCATTCCTAGGATAAAATTTAAATGTAAAATCCTTCACATGTCGAGCCTTTAGGTCTATCATTAGAGTGACTCTAGATGGGGATCCCATTTTGTCACTATTTCCCAAATCATTGGGACTTTAGGATAGGTAGTTTGAGGAGACATATGATTGTCTTGAGTCATCTTATGTCTTGTCTCCTCATATCTTATCATTGATTCCTATGCTTTGAGTCAGGCGTCCCCCTCATCTAGAAATAGGGATATGGTACCTGATTCTTTTGATCTTTTTTATTTATCACTTCACACTAAGGGATGAGAGACATTATTTCTCTTCCTTTTAGCATGTCACCCTGTATTGACTTTGACACATTATCTATGGATGACCCAGAAGTGGAGCACCCTGGTATTTTTTAGCCTCATTGGAAGTTATGTCACATCCAACAACGTTGAGTATCATTGGGACTTGATTTGATGATCCTTGTCATTTTTCTACGTTAGAAAATCTTTCATAGTGACAGGTTCTGCTTGTACCGTAGGACCCATTGTCATTATTGGTAGTACTCTTTCACACTTGAGAGGTGTTTGCATTATTGACATCTGATTAAGAGACGCTCCCCCTTGTGTTGACATCATCACATTTATTGCATGGAGGAGTGTGCATATTGGGTGGTAGAAGGTAGCAGAATTGGATGATACAACTTTGTTTTCAATGTTTTAGCGAGAGGCTTTATATTTTTTTGACTTCATGTCTCATTGTATAGGATTTGGTATCACAAGTTAGTTTAAAACATCTTCTTTGTAGCTTACATGGCCTTCTTTCCTTGCACGGATTTACAGGCATATATTTTGGTACATATATTTTCAGAGCATCATTGGTACATATTACAGAGTTCCCAAAGATCACTATTGTTATAGATAGAGAGATTCATATGGTTTTCAAAATCCCACAGGGGGATCTCGTCCCCTCGAGTCACCATGTTTAACCCCTATATTTTCATACTTGAAAATCTTGAGGGTTAAGAGATAGGATGCATTATTGTGGTTGGCATTGTAAGATTTTTGCAAAGTTTAGTACTTGTGGTTAGCAAAGGTTTGTTCCCATTAGAGACAGGTATATGATTGGTACATGGTTTTTTAGTTTAGAGTTAGAGTTAGCCTTTGCTCCTTTGCATTTTGAGAAGGATATGTCTACATACAACAAGTGCTGTTATTTTTTAAGAGCCACGGTTTGAGTGGGTCTGTTGATAGTTTGGAGAAATTTTGAGCATACAGAGATGATCCATGTATGATTCTAGGTTTGATGACACTTTTATGGGTGACATGCAACCGATTTATATTTTTAGTAGTTTGATCTCTAGGCCCCAGATTTAGATTATGAGCATATATTATGAATTATTGAGACATTTTGTGTCTCTGGAACCTTATTCGGGATGATTTATGACATATTTCTATTTTTAGGAGGTTGAGCAACAGGGATCTCATGTCGATTATGATTGTAGATTCAGAATCCTTGCGAGAAATTGAATCCAATGACTATAATATCATGGAAATGAACGAAACGTTTTGTTGTTATTAGTGTCTATTTTTATACATTGGAAAAATGGTGGTGATATCCTAGTCATTCTGGATGATTTTGGACAGTTTGAGTCAGTTTCAACAAGCTTTAAATATTTAGCACCATACGAGAATGTTTGGCCAATCAAATTAACTTTTCTCACTAACTCTTCTTCACCTACCATAAAGCCATTTTTTATGCATTAAAAACCCTTAAAACCCACTTCCCTTTATCCTAAAACTTTATCGTTATCCTAAATCTTATTCTAATCCTAAACACACTTCCCTTTAACTTTTCCTAACTCTAAACCCACTTAAACATATAACTTTATTTCAATAAAGTGTCCCCCTTTAAATTTTAATTAATTAATTAAATTGTTTCCCACCTTTATCCTAACTACTACTTACCATTCCATTTTTCTTCCCACATGTTACTTTTTTCTTTAATATTAATTATGTCCCGTTTTAAAATAAAGTGTCCCATTTAATTTTTAATTATTTAATTAAAGTGTTTGTCCCTCTTTTAATTAATTAATTATTAAAATTTCCTATTTATAAATACACACTTACCTACTCATTTCCACGTACACATGCATTTTAATTACTTTATTAAATTGAGGTATTTCCTAAAGATACTTAATTATCTTTAATTATTTTCTCTTTGTGAAAGAGAAAATAAGCACAAGTTGTATTAAAACAAGTGTTGCATGGCAGCATAGTCCCTTTCAAGTTGGAATGGGAATAAATGCACTGTTATGGAGGGACCGAGGGACAAATAGAAGTCAGAAACAACAGAGACAAGTGGGAAGTAGCTTGAAGTACAGGTGGTATCCATGCAGAGAATGACTTGTGCAAGTGTGTCACACACCAGCCATAAGACATTGGGCCAATAGATGACCCCCCAAAAAACTCCCGAATTAATTAATCATAATATTATATTAATATGTGGTTAATATGCAAATGAGGCAGTTTTTTCTTGGGGCGTGTATAGTTCAAATATGGGACTTTGAAATTTTTTGTCTCAATGACTTGAAATAAAGGTTCCTGGAAAAAAGGACCAGGAATCACACACATTAAACATTCAAATATAACAAACACAATTTCTTGAGATCCATCATAGTTGAAGAAAAAAAAATTAGCATTCTGAAAGCAACCCAGAAGGAACTGTCGAAATTGTTTCTAGGCACTGTCGAAATTGTTCCCGAATCAGTTTTCTTTGAAATTTATCAAAAAATAATAATGTTTGTTACATATTAAGGGAATCTGTTCCATATTTCTGGAAATTTAAATGTGTTTGTCATATAGACTGGGATACGGGCTCCCTCGGACCATAAAATAAATAAATACAAGAAATAGGACTGTAGAAAGAAGAAGTGTGTGACGGTAGAGAGGAAGACCTGAAAAGAATAAATTGGAAGTTATGAGTCTTTGGTTAGAGATTTATATTTAAAGAGGTAGAATAAATGGATTGATAAAGAAAGCAATATGTGATTAGTATATACTTACTATGAAGTTGATGCCTTTTTGTTGCTCTCATCGACGACCACTGGAATCGTGCCAACTGGTTGTTTCCCTTCGTCAATGAGTTTGTCCATTCTCCTTTGGAGCCATTCTTCAATGTAGTTTCTCATGGGGGGCACGCTGATTTCATCCCAAATTTCTATGTCGAAAATATATTTTTCTAATTTCCTTAGATCCATAGAAATACTATGCAGAGGTTGTTCAATTTATTTATTGTGCTCAGAATAGTCCACTAGCTAGTTATCAATGTCATCTTCACCATATTCAAGGATGCCGTAAAATGTTTCTAAAGACAACCCCTTTAAAATATCAAGTCGTTCATCGAAGGATTGCTTGGTTAAGGACAAGGATTTATGGATTAAGTTTGGGTCTTGAACCTCGGTGGTACTTTCGGCTAAGTCTATTTGGGGCAGGTTTTTGAATAATTCATCTTTATCTGACATGGCTTGTTCACATGATTCGACAACAAGCTACAGGTTCTTAACTTTCTCTTTCCAACATGATTTTAAATGTTTGATCCGGTTTGGGGAGGGGAGATCCTCTTTTCTTCTTTTCAGATCCGAGTTTTTGATGACATGGTTGGAAAAAGAGATCACCTTCTCTAGATAGAAATGGTCTTCATTTCTTAAATTCGTCTTCAAATATTCATGAAAATCATTTTCCCTCGTTCGAAAGGAAGCTATATTTTGTGATGCTTCCCAAGCTTCAGTAATTAGTTGCATTATTTTCTTGATATTCTTCTCTACATAGCCTCTACATGATGTGAGGAGGTTGGAGGATCCTTTTAACATGGCTGCAAGGGTGGAAGGAATGGTTTTTTCTAAAGGACTAGAAAACACTGGGGTAGGAATAAAATCCTCCTCCAATTCCTTGATTCAGTCGTTCAATCTGACATTCTCTGCTTCAATTCCTCCAATGGAATCATCAAGAGCATTTGCGGTTGCGCGGTGAAATCGGGAGATTTGGGACGAATGAATTCTTCCAAAGTTAATCTCTAAACAATATTTCCCTTTCTTATTTGTTACATCTCTCTTTTCAATAATTAAATTTTTAGATTGGTTTTCAAAAACAGTGCTCTAGAATACGAAGGATTCATCTTCGTCAACAATGTCGGTCTCATCTATTTCCATTTTGGAACTATGGTGCATCGCGTCTGCGGGGGGATCAACTTTGTGGAACATGACATCCACAGAAGTTTCAAGTCGCATGTCCTCATTTTTAGTTTTGGGCTCTTTCGCCTACTCTACAATGTTTTTTCTCTTCTTCTTCATGGGAAGATTGTGAGAACTATCAATTTTTTCACAAGGATGGTTCTTATCTTGTCCTCCGTTTGAAGATTTATGGGTTTCTTTCTTATTGGAGTGGGTCGTTGAAGAGATTCTCTATGATGTCGCTCTCTTGGGAGTGTTGGCCGGGGACTAGACACTCTTCTCACAGAGCCTTTTCCCTGTTGTCTGTACAATTCAGTTGTGCTTTGCATTGTCTCTACATTGCCATTGTTAGAAGAAGGAGTGTTGTCGTCACTGTCCCTGTCTTTAGTTAGGCGTCTATGGATAAAAGAGCTTCTAAAGCCAACTGATAGTAAATTTTCTTGAAAAATCCTATTAGGGTTGAACCCTCTTAGCCTTTCATCATATTTTAGGTTCAATTTCTTGAAATGGCTTGCGAATTCGTCAATCTTGTTGACGTTTCTAAACACAAAGTCCTTGACTTTCTAGGGCAGAGGAATGAACTATGTTTTTCTCTTTCCATGGAAAAAATGCAACCAGTAGTTGTATTTCCTTGCTATTTCTGTAACAAACATCTTGTCCATGATGTGACATGGAAAGAAAGCGAGATTTTCCTTGGAGACAAAGATCATTATTACACTGTAATTTTCCTTTCGTTCAAGTGTCCCCTTTCTTTCCAAAAACTTGGTTTCTTGGCCATACATCTAGGTAGCATCCTTTCCTAACAATAAATCTTTTAAAACCGAGACAAAGTCATTAAAAACCTCATAAAAACAATGGGAGACCTTGTGCATCCACAAGGCCTGGTACCAGAATGTTACTGGGTCGAATTCATAGTTTATTTTCTTGGACAAAGACGGTTTTGGAAATAGACAACAATGTGTTATTGCAAAAATCAAGTAGGATGACATATAAAATTTATTCTCTTCTTTGAATCATGATAGTTGGGAACATATTTCAATGGAAATTAGCTTCCCCCAATCAAAAATAAATTGTTCCTCGACTGTGAAGTACAAAATATAAAGAACTATACAGGAAATGCTTGCA
>JZKD02S2206508.1:0-13687 GCA_000966675.3 Picea glauca
GTTTTACCACGTGAAAACATCGGTGTGTTGATCTTTGATCTGGTTATGTGAGTGGTTACTCAAGGTGTTCGTCCTCTTTTGGAATACCTGTGTTGTCGAACATAATAAATAGAATAATCTTTGCAGTTACAATATTTCAACACTCCCCCTTAACAAGAAGGGTAGTCTACAGACACAACTCAATACAACATCATCAAGAGAGAGAGAGAGAGGGCAGCAACATCAACAGCATCTGGAACACTGACTGGCACATCTATAAGTCATCGGAAGTTTTTCTCATCAGCATTGTCATCATCCACAACAAGGAGCTGGAATGGCATCATCATCATCATCTGCACAAACATGGATTAGTATAACACTAATACATCATCATCATCAGTAACAACACGAGGCTGATACAACATCAACAACAACAGCATCACAGCACAAACGTTGGAGAATCATCAACATCAGCATCAACATGGATTAGTATAACACTAATACATCATCATCATTATTAGTAACAGCACGAGGCTAATACAACATCAACGACAACAGCATCACAAAACGAAGGCTGGAGCATCATCTACATCAACAGTAAGCTGGAAATCTTCAGCACGAAGTTGGCATCTCATCAACATCAACACTGAGTTGGAAATCTTCAGCACAAAGCTAGCATCTCATCAACATCAGCATGAAGCTGGAAATCTTCAGCACAAGGCTGGCATCTCAACAACATCAACACGAAGCTACAAATCCTCAACATGAGGCTGGCATCACAACAACATCAGCACAAAGCTGGCATCTCAACAACATCAGCACGAAGCTGGAAATCTTCAACATGAGGCTGGCATCACAACAACATCAACACAAAGCTGGAAATCTTCAGCACAAGGCTGGCATCACAACAACATCAACACGAAGCTAGAAATCTTCAGCACAAGGCTGGCATCACAACAACATCAGCACAAAGCTGGAAATCTTTAGCACAAGGCTGGTATCAACACTACTCCCCCTTTCCTGTAAGTTGTTCATCCGTGCTAACATAATGTAGCTTTATGGCTCCCCTCTGCATCATATCATGAATGAAGTGATACCAGATTTCTATGTGTTTTGACTTGTCATGGAACACAGGGTTCTTTGTCATTTTTATGCAACTCTAGTTATCACATAGAATCATGGTTTCTTCCATCTCCAAATCAAATAGAATTGTCAACAACTTCCGAAGCCACATGGCTTCACAACTGACAGAACATACAACAATGTATTATGCTTATGCCATGCTGGGAGCAATGTTGAATTGCTCCCTACTCTGTCATGAAGTCATGGTTGACCCCAGACTAAAACAACATCCCGAAGTGCTCTTTCTATCAGAAACACTTCCGGCTTAATCTGGATCAATATATCCATACACTCTGAAGACATGATCTCTAGTATAACAGAGACCAAGATCCAACGTACCCTTAAGGTATCTCATCACATGTTTTGCAGCTACAAGGTGAACACGTCTGGGCTCTACCAGATATTGACTCAAAAGGTGTTCACAGCAAAACATATATTCGTTATGTTATTCGTCAGATACATCAACGAACCAATAATATGTCTGTACAGAGTAGCATCAACCAATGCTGACGAGGTATCTACCAAGAGCTTCAACTTCGTTTCCATGGGTGTGTTCATGGATTTATATTCCAACATATCAAACCTCTTCAATATTTCAACTGCATACTTCCCTTGGTTAAGAAAGATCTTCTCTGGGCTCTGCCAAATTTCAAGACCTAAGTAATAATGCATCAGGCCTAGGTCTTTCATCTCAAATTCTACAGTGAGCTTCTTCTTACAATTTTGTGATGAGATTTTCTTCTCTAGTTAAGAAGAAGTCATCCACATACAGCAATAATATAACTGGCTCATAACCTTGAAGTAAAGGTTAGAATCAGCTTTACTCTTGGTAAAGCCCAAGCTTGTCAAGAAACTGTCGATTCTTCCATACCAAGCTCTAGGAGCTTGCTTCATCTTGCAGACACGAGTCTTTCTATCTTCAACTTCAAATCAAATTTTCACATCACTTTGTACCAACCTGGTACACTTGCTCAGCTGCAACTCAATCTGCACAATCATGTGCTAGCTCTATGTGCTTTATGTAAAGCATTATCTGTCTCACTGCTTGAGAGTATGTCCTCTCCTCTTTCTGCAACTGTTCCTTCTGGAACTAGGACTCTGCACCTACAACTACTCTAAAGCTGAGAATGGTTGCTCCATTCTCACTATGACTGTTGAAATATGGGAGTAACTCCTCTATTCTATCACGGCAACAGCTTCATCTGAAACTGAGAGTGGTTCAATAACCGATACTGAAGGTAGCTCTTCTTCTTTCATGGAGGTAACTCTATCTTTTATTGTAGTCATGTCCCCATGACCCGACTAATGTACTGCACCAACTGCCACTCAATTTTAAATATGGGGATTGCTCCCCCTACATCTCTCACTATATATGAATCATGGTTGTTTTGGTTGTCTTCATGAATACTAGAACTATTTCTTCAATTACTTGAGTAAGTGTCTCGTCATAGTCTTCTCCCTCTTGCTAGGAGAATCCTCTGGACACACATCAAGCTTTGCACATCTGCAACATGCTTGATCTGTTAGATCAATCTTGGAAGTCAATACTGACTTCTCTTCTAGTCTCACGAAAAAATCCATATCCTAGTCTTTCTGACTGGCTTCCTTCTTTGTCACTGAAACAAGAGAATCTTCCCAAGAAATTTCATATCTCCTAGAAGTTTCTGAAGCTGCGATCTAGTCTTCTCATGGCATTTGTCTCCCAGTCCTGGAAGTTGTCTCTTCATCTGTGATCCATTCTGAGATCAAGCTTACTCTTTATTTCTTCCGAGTCTACAAGGACTTCATCATCTCTTACAAGGTATACCTGGTGTTGAATACCAAGTCTAAATATGAAAAGTTGAGTCAAACTTCAAGTGAATTTTGCTTCCTGTCAAGGTGGCCTCATTATCCTTTAACCAAGTCTTCTGTGAGTTCTTCTTCTAATGTTCGGTCATCTTTGGAGCCTTCTGGTCCTTACAATCAATCTCCATATGAGATACTCTGGATCTCAAAAATAGCTTCCTCTTCATCTTCTTTGGTATATGAATATATATGGTCATGTACATAGTCTTTTTCATGTCTCATCTAATCTGTTGCCTTTTGCAACCTTCACTATAGCTTCCTCATGGTTATCACCTGTGACCTGAAACAAAGTCAACAAAACAACAAGCAAGAATAATACTCTTTAGATAATAGTAGTAAAACAATAGCATGAATAATCATCACAGTAGCTCCTTTAGGGCTATCATTTGTGGTCTGCCTGAAACAAAGATCAAAAGTATGAGATACAATACGAAATGAGATCAACATTTTTCTAGTGTTGTGATCAAACATCCCTTCATGGTAACCGGGAACTAATACAAGAAGTTTCTCCGGGAACTAATACAAGATGTTAGTTGTATCTTGGTAACTGATTACATTAAGCATTTATCTCAATATGCTCACATGCTACCAAGTATAGTACTTTTCAAACATTGCTTCCTCAACTATAGTGTTTTCTTGTAATGGTGTAGTTATCAACTTGTCATGTGCAACTTTGAATCTTATCAACTTAATTAATCAAACCTGGAACCTGGAGTCTTGTCCTCAAGAATGAGTGTGTTGCTTTTCTTCCAAGTCTCTTTCACTCAAGATGACAATTGCTTTCTTCAACCTCTCTTTTGTACTAAGACAATAATCTTGACAGAAAGTTGGGTTAGAGAATAAACTCTATGATCTCAACTTTAATCAATCTAATACCATGACTTTAATTTTGACCAAAGGTTAGTATGATGGTCATAGCTTCAACATGCAACCTAGATCAAAATAATGTCATAACAAATAGATGCATATCAAAATAATCAAACCTGGGTTGCATTATTCCTCTGAGTACATTGGATATGAGATCCTTTTGGATCTATGGCAGGAGATCCCTTCTCCTGCAAATACCCTTTAAATCTTAGCAGTTTAAACATATGTGAGTACATACCTCTGATAGTATTTGCAGGTAGTGGCACCATCTGGTAGCAGTGGTAATAATTACCAACCCTTTTAAAACTTCAAGGGTGACTGCAACTAGTACTACAGCTGATACTTCAACTTATACTACAACTGCAATTGATACTGCAACTGCAACTTAGGGTTTTAAGAGAAAAACTAATTTTTCAAACTTCAAATTTTGAAATTCTAATCCAAAGACTAGATGCACTGGGCTGAAGCGAGTTTGTTGGCGCTGTTAGATTTCAAAAATTTCAAGTTTTTCCCCTTGAAACTTGCCCTGCAAAAATCTAGACTGGTACTGGTTTTGGTTTCCTGGTTTTTCTGGTTTTTTGGTTTTCTAGTACCAGTCAAAACTAGGGTTTGAATTTCCAGAGGCTTTATCCACTGAAAAGGTGTGCTCAAGCTACCAAAAGATTCACTAGGGTAGGGCGCACTATTCTAGATCGTTTTTAGGCAAAAATTCCTCTCGAACAAAAATTCCTAATTTTCTTGTACAGCAACAATGATGTTTTTGCTTATCCAGTGAAAGGTGTTGTCTTCAACGTAGCTCTGATACCATGTTAAGTTTTGAGCTATTATTAGATTTCTTTTCAATTTAATAGATAACAATAGCATAGGTAGGATCAGTGAGAGAAACACAATCACAAGATACTCAGCATTTATCCTGGGAAACCCTCATGGGGGAGAAAACCCAGTAAAACTTCCTTAATATAGATAACCAATACAATGCTAAGACAATAAACCAAAACACTAGAGAATATCCAACACTGAGCAATGCGCCTCTCTCTTCCTTCTTCTCCCAACTGCAGCTACCAAACTTGCGCACTGGATGAGTAAGTGAGATAATGAGGCGCTAGCCTCCTTTATTTATACTAGTTGGCAGGTGATGGAAAGGTGTCTCTTCACTGGGTAGGGCTGACTTCTCTTCTTAGTGGTTAAAACCACTTTAATTAGGCATGGGGAGCGACTTCTTAATTAGCATAATATAATTAGGGTTTGACCAATCCACAAAAGGGGATTTGATCAATTACAATGCCCAACATGATCAATCCACAAAAGGGGATTGATCTATTTAATAATGACTCAATAATAAATAGAATACTCTTTGCAGTTACAATATTTCAACACAAAAAAGGTCCTCTTAGACTATCATTTCTTCTTCAAGGAGGAAGAGATCAAGATCACCACCCCCTATATATACTTGGAGATACAGTGTTCAAGGCCTTGTTTAAATTTGACGCATACTCTTGCGCCTTAGGTCAACAAGGGTTGTGGGTCTTTAGATCTACTCAAGAGACATTGTTTCTAGCACCACTTCTAGGACATATCATCCAAGATGTCTTTCATGGACTCCATTATCCAATCGACAATTCTTTATGAGTGAGAGGATTGGGAGGGTTTCTTGAGAAGGACTAGGCTATCGTTGAGAAGGTTTAGACCATACTTCTCCAATGCATGATCAGATGCAAATAAAACGTCTCTCGGCCATTATTCTTGGAGAGTTTGGGCCTACCCCCTCCCTCTCAAGACATTTTTTAGTCTAGTCTTGCTCCTCCATCATGCTCGAAGTTTAGTTATCTCAGTTGCAAGTCAGGATTGGAATCCATACTTGGCCTATTGCTCATCAAAGTCCGTTGCTTTAGCTAGCCTCAGAGGGCACATTGTTAAGGGTCTCAAACCTTTTCAAGTCAGTGAGTATTTTGATAGATCGCTTCCCTCTATTTAGATACTCCCTAGATGCAATTGGCCACCTCTCACCTATTAAGCAAGAGTTGAATAGGATTACCCAAGGCGACATTTATAGGCATTTCATTCATCTCGCTTAAACTAACTCTTCGAGCAAATTACACCTGAAGATAGCCCTCAATGTAGAGCACTTTATGGAGTTGAGGGACAACCTCATTATTTGACATCCATACATGTGTCATCACTGGATACATGCTCTTCACATTCCCTTGATCTAATTACATAAAATTTGGGTGATAGACTTTGGGTGAAGGCCAAGCACTAATTGAAAATTTGAACAAGCTCTGTCAATTGTATCATCTCTAGGAGGTTGAGACAGAGGAGAATTTTGTATTTTGTTGCCCTAATTATTACGAGATTTGACGCAGTTTCCATCGTTTATTCAAGGAATCATATACCATTTCTAGTTTCTTCTAGTATCTCGACCAGAGATGCATGGTGTTATACATGAAGGAGGCCCTAGAATTTCATTACCAGATCATCCAGCAGCCCCATAGATCGTTCTTTGCCAAGACTATCACTTCCTTTTTCATGGTGCTCCCATCCGCTAGAGGGACCAAGTGACAGACCCATAGCAGCTTGGCTTCCACTCTCAGATCAGTTTCAAGATGGGGGGGCATTCTAGAGACGCTAGTTTCAGTGTCATTAAAGAATTCACACTGGCAATCAAACAAGTCTTTCTAGGCCTCATTACTAAGTTGCCTATTCTAGGCAACAACACATTGTGTAGTGTAGCTCTTCTTTTAGATCCTCCTCCAAGCAACTTACAAATCAATTTTTCCTCCATTCAACCTTTAATGTTAGGGAACTAGCTCTAGTAGACCCTGATATGGTTACATTGTATGTATTCATAATTTTGGATTTACACACCTTGTACATTTCTCTTCCAATTCTGCTGTCCACTCTTAGGGTTCGAACTTCAAGTTTTTAGTTTAGATCAATAGTTTACATTATACATCTTGCTTTATTTAGGAGTTATTTTTTGTGCTCCCATGTTGTATCAACACTATTGTACTCAACACTCCCACTGACCTACTTTTGTGATCATTTATTGGACATTAATAAAATCATCTTATCTTATATTATCTATCTACATTACATGCATGTTCGCACTAGTCTACAGTTCCCATCAAATAGTAAAATCCCCTTCATACACATGTTCGCACCCATACGAAAGGGGAGGAACTAACACTACTAGTGTGAGATCATGGTGGTTAGCATCGCAAAAAGGCCCAATTGTCCTATGGCTTATTAAAACCTTCTCTTTGACCATTCACGAGGGTATGACCTAAATAGAGAGAGTACCTCAACGAGTAGCTTTACTACAAACTGAAATCTTGCAATTATACTTGTGAAATAAATTCTTGAACCTTTTTCACACTCATGTCATGGCAAAGAACTATAGAAGAAAAAAGACTACAAATTCCAATACAATTAAATGCATGATAGCTCGATCCTAAGTTTTTAGAGTCCCATCTAATCCTAGAATCACGTATTGAATGATTACTCATTCTTGTTGATAATAATGACCTGTTGGGGTCAGCGAGCTTATCTTCTTGGATTTTATGGTTCATGGTGTATATATTACTCACTTAGTTATGCAACCTACCACCACACTTCCACCAAGGACTAACTCAACTCTGCCTTCATCACTAATGGATGCAAGTTGTCCATAACCAAATAGCTAAGTGGTTATGCATGTTAGCATCACTTTAGGACTAATTCTCAAGTTATGAGAAATAAGGTAACATTTGATACATTCAATGAAGATAATAATAGACATTAATATATATAGTATTGATATATAAATATAATCTAATGAAGTATTAATATATTTTAACGTATTAATATATTATATTTATATATCAATACACACACACACAATATTGTGCACACTAAAATATTTATATCTATATACCTCTAAAGCAATACATGTGCATGCATACCTAAAATGATTAGCAAGATACACGGATATAATCTTAAAAAATATTTCAACTCTATAAAATGCAACTTGATAATGACTAATACCATATTTGACTTTTCAATTACTTACCGCTTCTTATTGTAACACATTCTCCACCAGATATTTATACAAGTATACACATCCAATAAATTATTTTATCAAACAAGAATTGGCACATATTGTCCAAGTAAATGTTACAATCTATATGTTTGATAACTCTAAATATATCCAATTCTGATAGGATAAAACAAAGAAATCCATAGGAATCAAATACTTTTCATAACGTGATGAATGATGATTTTATAAGAGCTCTGCATGACAGTGTAGAAACTCATTGATTGATCACAAGGGTAAAGGGTTTTGACCTATATTTATTAATGTTGTTATTTTGTTCAAATTCTTCTTGATCAACAGATATTGCAATTGACTTGACTTGTGACTCGTGAGGGAATTATTGGCTAACCAGACATGACTGGGGGGAATCTAATCCATCAAAGTCACTCAAGGATTGAACGTGGCCCAGTCTACTTCTTAAGACACTCTTTGTGGAAATGGCTCAACACAAGTGGGGCCTCAACCCACAAGGGGCAAGCAAGAACCAGTTCTTAATAATAGGGCGACTGCCCATGAAGGACAATCTTGTGAAAGGGATTTGAACCCGAGTGGGATGGCTATCAATATTCCACCTTCACCACCCAAGCTAACCCCCATTAACATTAGTATTATTATTATTAACATGTAATGTGATTTATGTACATTATATGTCCTCCCCCTTGAAAGATGTTTTGTCTACCACATGGTTGAGAGAAAGGAGTGTTTTCTTCTCATTTGTACTTTTAGTAATGAAGTTGTCGTGGTTGAGGAAACATTATGGCAAGACCTTCGAAGCTTTGAACAATACGATCGCATTGAAAAGGGCTCGATCCACTTGAAATTTATTCACTTCTTAATTGTGTTGAGATGAATGATTAGAGTTTCTGCCACTACAATTTTCAGTATGTTGTTGGGAACAATTCAGATTAGAATCCCGATATTTAGAAATGTATACCGATTGCTGTTTCACATAATATTGTTCCATGCAACAATATTTGTGATTTGGGTGATGAAATGGTTTAATAGTTGAGCTTCCTTCTACTATATTGGGATCAAAACTACTTCTTTAGTCTTTATTGATATGTTGGAATTAGATACGACTTCATGGTGATAGTTGCATTTTAAATCTTCACTACATCTATAGACTTTGCATTGTCAATTGATGGCATTTTGAATATTCAAACATAAATAGACTTTCAATGGTAGCGACACTTAATTTTTCAACTCTGATTGATACTGTGATGGTCTCCCTATCCATAATTTGTACATTGACGTTGGCCAGCTGATGTGCCTTTGTTGACGATTTGTTTCTTGATTTTCTGTTGCAACTTTTCTCATCTTTTACTTCTTGATTTGTGTAAGCAAGGTTTGATTATCATTCCTTAGGCAGGAAATTTCATCTTTCCTTAGTAATCCTCAGTCAATTGCAATTTTTCTTGAGATCTCGCCTCTACAATTGGGGATTCCCAATCACTTTGTTGATACTTTGTTATTTCACATTTTAACTTACCAATTTTTATAGCGAAGGACTTATTTTCCTCCTCTAATTTGATATCTTGACAAAATAGATTGTCAATATTCATTTTGGTTTCTTCCCATCATTGGGACAAATAGTTCCGATATGAATATACCATGATTGGATCCATAAGTATGTGGTGGGATTACAACTAAAAGTGATATCTTTGCTTGACAACTGGGTGCAAGAAGTGTGATGTGAGGGTAACACGAGAATAATAATGTTCAGTCTAGATAGTAACATGAAAGAATTCATACGGATTAAAATAATGTGTTGAACATGTAATATGAGAGATGGATGATTTACAATGACCTACGCAACAGTATATATACACATTGACGGGTCACGAGGTGAAAGGTCGTGATGAAGGGTTATGACCATTAGTTAGGATGTCTTTAACTTTAATTATTATTAATATTATATCAATATTATTATTTATATTTATTGTATATTTATGTTTATTACAACAACTTACATAGATCAAAGAATGATGTTTTAGAAATATAGAACTAAACCAATCATATCAATATATAATGGTATTTAAGAAGAATCAAATTAATGCCATGTGATGTTTCAACATCTAGAATTTGCTAGACAAAATTTATCTCTAGACAAAGTTCAATAGAGCCTTAGAGCATAGACACTTACCCACATGCCCACTGTAAGACATTCTGCACTGTATTACGACTTTGAAGAGTGGTCATTTGCCACACATTCCAGTTAGTGTTTGCCTGATCAAAACATAGCAAAGGAAAAGTCATTAAAACAACATTTTTCCTAGAACACCTAATAACTGATTACGCATTCATCTCTTGTAAGCATTGGTTTAATAATATAATGCAGCAAAACAGTTCAAATATGTCAACAGCACAAATTTTCAAGTTGTACTATACATACATTTTTATCACCAGCATAGATCCATCTTAATTCCAGATATAGCAAGCACCGAGAGGGATCCAATTTCTTAAGGTGTAATTATTTTTTATTATTTCATTCCATGTCAAGTTTTACATGGTGCATGTAATTGTTTTTTTTTATTGAGGCGACTTTATTTTTATTATTGTTATTTTTTTTAGTTGAGGGGACTTTAATTGTTTTTTAATGAACTGTTATCTAATATAACATAAAACTGCTATTAAGGACAACATAGATTGGCATACACAAAGCACATAAACTGATTGATGTAACCTGTAATAATGCATATGTGAGCCACTTGCAAGATAAGACAATTTCAAAATGAGGATGCAACTAGGATAATAATATTAATAATACATCAGTTAAAATCCTCCAACATTATAAAGGCTAAGTCTCTGAGTTTGGCCGGTGCATTTGACAAACAAAGGCAAAGTGGATGTGATGAAAGGACAATTATTAGTATGTAAACTAGGAAGTATGATCAGTAACCTCTAACTCGAAGCAGAATAGAGAGTTGGATGGAATATACTACCTGTCTTGCCACATTCAAATATCTACAATAAGCCAAAGGATAGGAAATATATTAACATGCACAGATGACCAAAGACATCACCAGGGTGAAAGCACATCATGTAAAAATGCAGCAGAGATGCATTACATAAGAATCTCTGAGGCTACATAAATATCAATAAACAATTCAAAAACAAAAAAAATAGAGTATAGTTATAAATGCATGAGCAGCTATGAAACATGACATGTCCTTTTTGGGCTGCGTGTCCCGGGGATGTGGGAAATGTGGGGGATGCGACCCACACCCTGGGGGATGTGTCCCCGTGGAACACCGGTTTACAGACTTCTATATGCAACTTAAAATTCGACAATTCCACTAGTGCCATTCTTTTAATTAGCTCCTGAATTCTTGTTACTAAAAGTACCACCTATAATCAATGATTTTTGTTGTTGTTGTTTTTGTTGTCGCCAATTCGTGAAGGGTCGTGGTCCCGAATGTCTATTTCTAGGATTATCTCTAATTTTTCTTGTGTTTTAGTGCTGCCCGAATCTATTATTGGGTCCATATCTGCAATATAGATAGAATTGAACAGTCCACAGAGAGGTCATGGTGATGGGCAAGAAGGGTGGGGTACACACAAGGAAAGAAGTGAAAGGAGTAGTCAATGGGTAGGATATGAACTCGAGGGAGGGAGAGGTAGTGGAAGGGGGGGAGTAAAGAGAGTTACAGGCTCTAAGAGAGGAGAAGTTGAAGAGAAAGGTTAGGAGGGAGGCATACGTGAGAAACAAAATTTAAGAGTGAGAAAGAAGATTTAAGTGTTTGCCTATACTATCAACTCAACCATAAGAATCACTTCAAGTGTGTTGGCAAATGGCATTAAAAGATTAATGCATGAAAGAAAAACACCATTCAGTTAACTATGAAGCATCAAACATTCAATGTGCTAGATCTAAGCATGTAAAAGGAGTATCAATCATTAAGGAGCTTAAGCATGCAAGTGAATCTAGCTAAGTTGATTATGCCCAATAGGCTTAAACTAGAGATTAATTATATTGAGATCTAGATCTAGAATATATCAAAACATTAAGCACTTAGATCAATAACACATATTAAACCCTAACCTTACCTTTGGGGTATTCCTCTCCCAATAGGTAGGCAATTATTAGACTTAGAGAATGCTTGAAAGAGAAAAGGAAAGAAGAAAGAGGAAGAAGAAAGAGAGAGGGGCAAGCAAGAGAAAGAAGAAAGAGAGGCAAGCAAGCAAGGAAAGCAAGAAATGCAGGAGAATAAGCACAAAAAGCTAGAGAAAGAGAAAGGAGGTTGACAAATAGCTACCAATCCCTTTGGGGGGTCTTTGAGTGTTGTGTGGATGCCTTTGGGTAGCGAAAACCCTTCTCAACAAGATCTGAACCTGCAAAAACCAGCAAGGTATCCTTGCTGGAACTGCTACATACAACCAAAAAGGTGAAGAAAAACTTTTGCCTTTTTAGGGCAAAAAAAATTTCTTAAGAAAAATTGATAAAATTTCATATAAATGACCTATCTTGCTAAGTTAAACTAGCTGAAATATATATGAAGTTTGTAAACAGCACTAAGAAGAAAAGTAAAGGGTGAGAAAGTATGGAGTTTGTATGTGTTTCAAGGAAAGAATCTTCCTTGGTGCATTCCCAATGAAACCCTTGAAGCTAAACCTACAAGACTTGAGAGGTGATGTGCATACAAGAGATAATATGTTGCATATACTAACAAGATGACATTTCAATCCTATCTAGAAAAGCAAGATATATAGATCTACAAGCATGTGCATTGATAAATCTACCCAAGTACCATTTTACCTAAGATCCAATGTGTGCAATCACCAACCAAATCCAAACAAATTTACCACATATGTGTGGCAAGAACAAGCATGTGCATAACTCTTCCAATTGTCCTCCAAAGCTTCTCTTTTTATTACTCAAGAAATGGATCTTGGAGAAAACTTACTCCAAAACCCTAAGAGCCAAATAATGGAAATGATGGAGAGAGAGAGAGAGAGAAATCAAGTAGCATAACATTAGCTCAAGATATGGTGAGGAGAGGGATCTATTTATACTTGGAGAGGCAAACCTACCTCTCTTGGATCAATGCCAAGTGTGTATCACCAAGCATAAGAGTAGATCCCAAGGCTAGGGCACACCATCTAGGGTGTAGATGGGTGTGGGAAATGTTGGGATCACACAAAAGTGTAGTGAGAGGTTATGGGATACGTGCCAAGGGAAAGGAGAGAGTTAAATAAAAAAATTTAAATTATTTTGGAATTTTCCAAGTGGGGGGAAGCTTAACTCTCCTAGGAGGGCGCACCACTTGGGGGAGATCACATGGACCAAGGATGTGGATAAGTGGGGGAGTGTTGGGATCAAGCAAATAGGCAAGTGGGAGGCTAGGAAAAGCGTGCCAAGAGATATAATAAGTCTCCCCTTTATTTTTTCATTATTTTTTTACTTTTTGGAGACTTTCTGAAAGGGAGGCACACCCCTTTAGGCAAAGTGACGTTTTTGCTTTATGGCTAGGTGGGGGGGTGATGTGAGGGTTGGAAAAGGTTAGGAAAAATCTCTCTCACCTTTATCCATCTTTACATCATCCTTTTAACTCATTTTTAAAAATTACAATTTTTCCATGATTGGACTTTAACAATTAAAATTGTTGTTATTGACTGACTGACACTCTAGGTGGACAAACCCATAGCAAAAGTTGTCCGACTAAGCTATAACTTGGTCCATGGATGTCGGGGGTGCTATTCCATTTCTTTTGAGCACAAATACCCCTATCAAAAGTCCAAAGACCTAGTTTTTACAATTTTTGCTCAAAAATAATTAATTAATTAAATAATTAAACCTCCAAA
>JZKD02S2206508.1:26171-39637 GCA_000966675.3 Picea glauca
CCACTAAATAACTGAGACCCAAAGCCTGTTGGCTATCTCCATGGAAGGGAGCACCCAAGCTAGCCTCAACATATGAAACCATTCTCATCCTCTTGCTCCTCCTACTTCTCCTCAAGTGAACAAAACAAGTAATGAGTTCTCCTTTGCCCCTTGCGCCCTCCTTTAGGAAGCATAAGGAAACCTAAAAGATGGGTGGATGAGATCATCTCATCTCATCCCTAATCAATGGTTGAGATCATCTCAACTAAATCTCAAACCAAAACCCACTTTMYTTAAGTTTCCATAGTTTCACTTTATGTCTATTAATTCACCCACTTTGTGAATTAATTGTCACTTTAGGCTAAAATGACCAAATTTCACTTTTGACTTAAATCTCCTAAGTCAAAGTGAAATTAGACACAGTACATAGTTCAAGGTACAAAGTGCTTCCCTCATGTGTTTAGAAGCTCACAAACACAAGGGGAACCACTTTCCAAGGTACCCAAATCTCAACAGAACTAACTCAAGGTGTTCTCTGCAAAACAAACATGGGACTCCTTCCCACCTACTTCAAAGTCGCGAGGCTGCTTTGTGTACACTTCTTCCTCAATGATCCTATTAAGTCTTCAAATGAAAGAGGTGACTCGAGCAAATATCTCCTCATAGTCCACTCCCTCTCTCTGGGACAACCCTGTTGCCACAAGCCTCGATTTGAAATTCTCAATGCTGCCATATGCAACATGCTTGATCTTGTAGAGCCACCTAGAACTCACAAATGACTTCCCCTTCAATCTTGGCACTATGTCCCAAAGACCATTCTTCATGATTGACGTGTACTCCTCCACCATGGCATCCCACCATACATGTTGGTCTGCTACCTCCTGAGAAATGGAAGGCTCGAAATCCAAAATGATGCTCATTAATGCCATGTAGTCTGGAAACTTCTTTGGAGGTTTCCTCCCTTTGAATATGCTCCTAGGAGTTTCAACATGTTCCTAAGTAACCCTCAATGTTTGAGTGAACCATCAAGATCTCCTGATAGAAATGGAAGTGGTTACTATCTCGACCCTTCACCTTAAGGTTGTTGTCTTGCACTGGAAATCACTAGTGAACCAAGCTCAACTTTCGGAGCTATTACAAACAAACTTGTTTGATAACTACAAAAATATCCAATTTAAGTAGGCTAAAATAGAGAGATCCACAAGGATAAATATAATTGATAAAATATGAATGTGACATCATGATTACAATAAGGGCCCCGAATATATACCTAAGCGGGAGGGCCCTTTCATTAAGAGTCATGTTGTTTGAGACATGTCCTTTAATTATTATTAATTATTACTTATTAATTATTGTTTTAATGATATTTATATTTATATTTGTTACATTGTCTTCCCCTTTTAAAATGCTTTGTCCTCAAAGCATATTTATGGAAAGCCTTGAAATCTTTTTCTTTGGCTTGTAATGTCTCTGCATCATTCTTTGTTCTTGAAGATTTCATAATTGATGATACGAGACGATATCAACCCACGAGTGCTAAGCAAAATTGTCGAACCATAATAGGATCTGGCCATCCCAATTCAATCATTTGCAAAACGTTGTGCTTCTACGATGAATCGTTATCATGAGACTTAATTGCGTTGGTATCAATATTTTTTGGAAGATGAGTCGATTATTTCCGTCCCGAGTGATATTGATACTCTGATTGGTTAAGATATATGCTCTTATGATTTGGATGTCGATAAGGAGTTCTTGTAATATGATTTTCTCATACTATACTTGTAGCATTTTCTTGGTTTAGTTTTTATATTATTTATTCTTCATGCCCTGGTGTTGCCCTATTGATCGCTGAATTTTTATCAGTAAGTATACTCTGAATTCCCATCGTTTGCTCTTCAACATCTGAGAAAGTATTTTCTAGAACAGACTTTGCACCTTCTTGAGTTGTGATGTAGATTCGATCTATATTTGTTCCTTTTCCCACAACTTGGACTTTTCCATCTGAAGATTTCAATGCTTCCTTCTTAATAAGTTGTTCTAACTTAATTTCCAGTGACTTCTTATCATTTTTAAGCTTCTTAATTTGCGTAGGTAGGTTTTGACTATGATCTTTCAAGCATGAACTTTCTTCCTCTTTCTCTAATAATTTCTTACCAAAATCTTGATTCTCTTGTTCCAACTTTTGAACGTAATGTTTTGTATCCTTTGACTTCTTGATCTCTTCAAGGAGTTTTTCACTGTGATCTTTTAAGTGAGAAATTTCTTTGTTTTTATGTGCAATAACCTTGTATAATTCTTTTTGCACCTTTTGTAGTGGCTTCTGAGTATCTTGAAAGATAATCTTTGAAATATCTTTAAGGTATTTTGATGTTGTTGGATTTGAATCCAATTTAACGTCCTGTAATGTAATACTCTTCTTTTTATAGGAAAGGGTCAAAAACTTCTAAGATAAAAGACCCTAGTGTTTCCATCAAGGGTGAATGCAGAACTATGTCACTGTCATCACACAATAAGGAGGTAACAGTGAATTGCAATATAAGTGTATAATCTCCAATGTTTAGTTGTAGATTGTGTATGCCATATTCTTTTTCGTTCCACGAGTTTATCTTATCCATTATATTTGACTCATGAATCAGTAATTGGTTAGCATATTCGACACTAACATAATTATAATTCAATGTAGGAGCAAAAGAGATATCAATATCTTTCCCTTCGAGTGTCCCTTTGAATCTCAATAGCACTGAAACAATTTTTCTTACAATCTTAGGAAATCTTCCATTCTCATTTCTAGACTCCATTTTGTTTTTCGTTGAAATTTTGCGATAAATAATACTTTAATTATGAAGCTGATATACCCCCTCTTTTCTTTAAGAATTAAATAACACCCTTATAAAAATTCCTCGGTGACTGTTTTTGAAAATAAAAGTTCCTTGAATAATTTTTTTATAACCTTAATATATGTGGAATAAAATAATATATTCTCTTTCCTTTAACTTTGAATGGGTCCTATTATACTTGAAAGTGAAGCTTAGTGAATAATGTTGTATAACTTGAACCTTGAAAGTTCCTTTATAAATTTCGATATATGACCACTTCTGTTAAATAACCTTGAAGTTTCCTTTAATTCGCTTTTTTTAATTGATTATTTTACCTTCTAATATCTTTTATATCCTTTTTTTAACTTGGAACTTATATATTTTTTAATTAACTTAAAAAGTACCCATTTAAAAAACAAAAAATCTCAATTTTATAACTCTTCGCTTAACTTCTAAATAGTGTTGTTGTGACCTTTAAGCCACCTATTGACCTCTCACTACCAATTGAAGTGAATCGGAGACTACCCAGTGAAGTGAACCAACAACTACTATATTTTAATAATTGAAATGGTGGTACGGATTTCCTCAATAGTCGCGACCTATGCGAACACTGCAATTAATCATGGATCAAATTTGTACGGTGGAATTGGTACGGACAAGTTATAAAAATTGTACGGATGGTTCAATGGCGGCTAAGTGACGGTTGGATCGTATGGCGGATAGTACGGAATTTTTTTGTAATTGTAATTTGCAGTGGATAATATACAGACTGTGCTCAATCTCAATGTACGGCCATTCAATCTTTTTATTATTATTTTTTTGTTGCCAATTCTCCTCGTAAGATTTCTCTATTTTTTGTTCTTTTTTTGTTTTGAATTTGCAATGGAATAACTGTGTTTCTTCAATGGACTGGTACTTTATTTTTTCTTCAATTTCAAATTTGTAACGCTGCAACACAATAATTTTCTCCAACGGAATTTTCGAGCTTTGAATGGCCAAGGACCAAGTTTTGGTCAAGAACCTACCTAATTTTGTGTGGCCCTTAAAGGCCAATGGTTTTGTTGTCAAAGGAAACGAAATTGACTAGAAGTCTAGTGGCCAAGGGCTAGGATCAGACTCGCTATGATACCAATGTTACAAACAAACTTGTTTGATAACTATGAAAATATACAATTTAAGTAGGAAAAAATAGAGAGATCCATAACGATAAATATAATTGATAAAATATGAATGTGATATCACAATTACAATGAGGGCCCCGAGTATATACCTAAGCGAGAGTGCCCTTTCATTAAGAGGCATGTCCTTTGAGACATGTCCTTTCATTATTACTAACTATTATTTTAATGATATTTATATTTATATTTATATTTGTTACAAGAGCTTACTGCTCATCCTATGTCCCTTAGTCTAGAATCTTATTAAACCTATGCTCACTACTTGGGCAAGCATCCTTGGCATGCTTGCCAAGCGTGCACCCTTTGCATACACCATGTTGCTCAATACTAAACTCTGGAAGACCTGTGACCATCTCCGTCAAAATAGGCAACACCCTGCGATGCAGGTGCCCCATCCTCTTGTGCCACAACTTGCACAAGTTGTCATTGTCGTGCATCAGGGCTCGAACAGGTTCACTTTTCAACTTGTACAACTTACCTTCTCTGAACCCTATTACTTGAGCTACACATGACCTATAATCCTTATGTCTAATGAGGACTTGTTGGTTTTTAAACTCACTACAAAGCCCTTATCCTCCATAATCGAAACTAAAAGAAAGTTCTTCCTAAAACCTAGTACAAACAAGACATCATCAAAATCTAAAGAGTTACCTAACTCGAGCTAGAAGGAATAGTACTAACTCTTGATACTGTGTACTTGGCATCAACACCAAGCTCAACCTGTACCCCTGAGTCTTGCATCTTCAAACTAGAAAACAACTACCAGGATGATGTCATATATCAAGATGCCCCACTCTCCACATACAACACATTCCTCTTAATCGTGCTAGTAGAAAGGCAAGATACCAACGAGAAATCCTTCTCAAACTCGACAGCAAACTCATTCATCTAAGTTTCTACAAAGGCTTTTGCCTGCTTATATTGTTGCTCTCCTTCACCCTTCCACTTCTCTAGACACTATGATTCATAACGACCATGCTTATGACAAACAAAGCACTTGATTTTACTCAAGACTTCCTTTCTTAGCTATGAATCTTGACTCCTAACTCTTTCCCTTACCCTTGCTAGGTCCTTTACCTCCGCCCTTATTTCACTGACCAAATAGAGCTAGGTTCTCTTCACCATCGTCATTTTTGGGCTTTGACTCCCTCTGAGTCTCCTCCTGAATATAGGGATTCCAAAGCCTCTCAAAGTTAGGAAGGTTCTCCCAAGCACAAATACCTTTGATAAATGATTCCCATGAAGTTGGGAATCCATTCAATGCCATGTTTGCTAGCTTTGCATCTTCAACCTTATCCCCAATTGTTGCAAGTTAATCACAAACCTGTGTGACCTTCATAAGGTAAACTGGTGATTGAGACAAATCTAGTCATCATTATGGATCTGAGTTTGTTTAGCAATATCATCTTCATGTTTATGTTCTCACTCTGGTAAAAACTTACAAGGGCATCGAACCAATGTCTTTAAACTCGGGCTTGGAATCGATCAAGGGTCAACTTGAACTTGGACTTGGACTTGGATTGACTCGGACCGATCTGATTTCAATGACTCAATTTACTAAAAAATACATAAAATATTTAAATTTTATTGAAAAAATATATTTTAAAGATTCCAAAGATTATTGAAATTTTTGAAAGAAAGCTTTATGAATAAACGAGCAAGAACATTTAAATGAAAAGAAATGTTCCACCATCGCTTATATCGGTATCCTCATCGTTAGTATCACCCTTTGCCTCTTGTCTAGCCTTTGCCTCTACCTCGATCCTCTAGGGACATTAATCAACACCACTCAATTTTTATGAAACTGCCTAATCAAAGCCTTATAATATGGTAGAAAAAGCTTAACATGCCTAATCAAACATTTTGGTTTGAGTGAAGGGTACATTTTTCCTAAGGAAATGACAAAGTAGTTCAAGAATCAATACCACCAACTTCGAGGTGCATAAAGGGATTGGTGCTCTTGATTAAATGTCAATCCCATGCCCTCATACGTGGTAGGAGACAATGAAAATGTTGCAACCCTATCAATCCTGAAAACTATTAAGTCGAGTGAACTTTGAATGGGATACAAAATTCTTGTTGATGTTTTGTAGCCTCAGGAGGTATTCCCACAAGTGGCCTTGGATGTCGACCATGTGGAAATCTTCATTGGCACCTTGTTGCACTTTCGTTTCAATGAAAACGCCCTTGAATTGGAGATAGGGCTTCATGGGCTTATTGATGGGCTTTGTGGGCTTGTGTTGGGGCATCATGCCTACATGCTAAGTCACAGGGTTCGTCGAACCTAAAGCTTGAGGTTAGAAATTCGGCGAACCTCAAGGTTCGTTGAACCTAATGCCAATCTTGAACGAACTTGAATGTGTGCTCAAATTCGAACCTTAGAACGGATTTGAAGGAGAATTTTAATGAGGTTTGGGATGAGGTTTCATTAGTGTTCAATATATATAGCCGAACCTAAAGTCGAACCTCATCCGAACCTTATTGGAAAATTCGAACCCAAATCAAACCTAATCGTTGTCGAACCCAAACTCGAACCCGAACCATGTGACTTAGCCTACATGGAAGAATAAATAATTCTAATTGAATGTTCGAGTTTAGTGAAGGGCTCCTTAGAGTAAGCTAAGGGCTTCTAAACTTACTGTGGACCCCTATAAAAGGCAGTGTTCCACAGGGACACGTCCCCCACATTTCCCACGTCCCCGGGATGGGGGGACTCCAGGGGGGGCGTTTCCCCACGTCCCCTTTATGGGGAGACGCAGGGGGACGCAACTCCCCAAGGTGCGGGACGAGTCTCCCCAAAAGGGGAACTCCTGGACGTACCCCTTTAAAAGGGGAACTTATGGACGTCTTCCCCCAAAAGGGGGACTCTGGATGTCTCCCCAATTATTTTTTGCCTAATAAGACTTAAAAAAAAAAAATTAAAAATATATATATAAAAAAAAAATTGAAAAACAAATATATTAAAAAAAAAATTAAACACAATTGATTTATTAAATAATAAATTTTAAAGGCAATAACTTATAATTTAAAACAATAATATATTAAAACACAATAACTTATAATTTATCATATGCCATCTTATAACTTATGCCCATTATATAATTTTATAAATTTTAAAACACAATTAATTAATAAGTATTTTTCTTAGTACTAATTAATTAGATTCTAGAATGATGAATGATCAATGATGAATTTAATTTTTAAATCAATGTATCGATATTTATTATTTTACTATTTATGTTTCAACTTTCATTTATGATTTATGAATCAATGTATTTCATTACTGAATTTGAATTGAATTTTGAATCATGTTTAATAGTTTATATCATTTACAAATTTGAATTTTCAATTTAATAATTTAGTAGTATTTAGTATTTACTAATGAATTTGCATGAGATGTACATTGAATTGTTATTGTTGAGATTTATCATATTATCATTATTATTTTTATTTTTAAAATTGTATTTTTTATATTTTTTATGTGACGTCCCCCCCATCCCCCCACCCCCCATTTCCCAAAAATCCCTAAAATTTGGGGGTACTTCCACAAGTCCCCCCTATGCGTCTCCCCGCACCCGCGTCCCCCCGTCCCAGAGACTTGGTGGAACATTGATAAAAGGAGAGGAGAGATTGTGACATCTCATTGTGACATTATGGAGTTAGCATAAGTGAATGAGCACTTGTGCTAAGAGGCTTGGTGATTTAAACAAGGGAAATTTTGCCCTTTGGCAAATCTCGCCTGGGGTTTCTTGGACATTCTGTTTTTCTATTTTCAACCTAGGAGGAAGATCACACATGTGAGAGAGGGGAGAGAAACAACGCACGTATGAAAAGAAAGGTACATCCAAGCCGCACGTGTGAGTAGACCATACAGTGGCATGTGTGAGGGTAAAAGAATAGGTCGCATGTGTGAACAGGCCGCACAGCCTCATGTGTCAAGATTAAAGAACAAGACACGCATATGAACAGGACGTACAATTCACACGTGTGACAGCTCGTACAGGTCAGCACGTGTGGGGAAGCAGAACAAATCTGCAAGTGTGAATTTTATGGGCAGCAACAGGTCCATACAGGCCTACGTCAACAGTTTGTACAGTTCATACAGTTGACATCAGTAGTGCTGGTGCAGATTTGTAAGTGGGAATTTGTCCTAGGATATTTTGTTGATTTTGTGGTTTTTGGGAGAACTGGCTTTGACCTCTATTTGGTGGTTTTGTCACTGCTGAGAGGGATGACTTTTGCCCCGGAAATTCTCATTTGAAAAGGTTTACAGAACAGAAAATTGTGTCTCATGTGCATGGATGATTTATCTATGATCTTTGTATTTTCGTTGTTGTAATTTTCTGTCAATAATTTCAATGTAAAATTGTTCAGTGATAACATCCCTAGGGTTTATTGTTTGAGTCACTTGGAATTAATTTTCAGATCTAAAATTAGATGCATAAAAATTCACATGGTATCAAAGTTGAGGCTTTGAAGAGAAAGGGGATCATCTTTTGAGACACATAGCAGCTACAGATTAGTGGTACAACAGATTTGTTGTTGCAGATTTTTGTTTTTGTTCTGGGCAGGTCACAATGGTGAGTGTTATCCATCAAAGTTGCACTAGGATGGATTTCCAGCGAGCCGCCAAAGTTTTAACATTATTGTTCAAAATTCAGAGTTCAAAAGTTCAACCGGTCTTAAAGACCAACCTTTTTCATTTTTTTTACATTTCCATAAAAAATTGTAATAAGAGATGTTGCATGATGAACTCGTAAAAGGTCTTAGCCACCTTAGTTCTAAACATGAGTTATACTCGGGAGTGTTTTTCACTTGTTTATTATATTTTGTCGTTCAAACAATTTATAATTTATGAGTTTTTTCACTCAATCCCTCCAGAGCTGGAGTATATGCCCATGGTTAGTCCTAAGCATGGATCTAAGCCTAGTGTCTAATGTATATTACCATGCTAAACATAGTCCTAGAGTCTTATGGAAATGTGTTAATTCCCCCTTAGGTTGGTTTTTAATTTTTTCAATTAATTAAAAATTTGTCGAAATTCGGCAATTTTTAATTAAAAAATAAAGATGTATTAAAAAAGTGGTACTAGGGGACTTAATATGCCATGGGGATGCTCATTTTTGGACCTAGAGCATCCATATTACCTAAGTACCCACTTAGTTGAGAAAAAATAGTGATTTTAATCACTTAAAAATTAAATTTGCTCAAAAAATCCAAAAAAGTCAAAATAAAATCAGAAAAATCAGCAAAAGCAAAAATCAAGGAAACATGTGAGGACATGCTGGAGACAAATAAAACTCCAAAAAGCTATGTGGCACTAGTTGGATGCTTCCTATTGGTTAAAGGAGTGAAGTGGGGGCATATATGATTTGATTTGAGCATGTGCTAAAAGGGAGGTGCGCCCCTCTTGGAGAGGTGTCGCATTCTAGAGAGGGCAGCCTACCTCTTGGGAGGTGGCGCCCCTCTACTTCACCATTGCTTCACACTTGGCATTGTTTGGGCATGTGGGAGAGGTGGCAGCCCATACCTCACCACTTGGCTCCCCTCTCCTCACACTTGGTGCGCCCTCCCTCTCCACATGGTGTGCCCTCCTTCATTGGTAACTCCACCCATTGATCTATATATTGAAGCTTTCTCCCATTGCTTGAGTTAGTTGGAGCTTGGGAAAAATCGTTTGTTGTAACTTTGTCATTGTAATACTCTCTCTCATATTGGAATAAAAGAGGACTTTGGAGGTCAAATTGGTGGATTGTCCAAGTGTGTGGATGCATATGTGTATGAGGTGATATTATTCTATTTCTCTTGCTTTTGTATTGTGGTTAATTTGGCCTTATAGGAGTATTGTTACTCGCTAGGGTAGGATTGCTAAGCTAGTTTGATTAGTGATCTTGCTATCCATTTATAAAAGTGAATTTTAGATGCAATATTTGTTTGGTTTAACATATTGTGTTTTGAAGTCTCTTTTGCAGGTGATACCATCTTCTAACCCTCTTTTTTGCAAGTGATTGAAGTAGTTGATACCTCAACTTGAAGAAGTGGATGATCTAGCTTGACTCTTCCTCTATTTCCAAGTCCTTTGAAGAAAATCCTTCCATTCACCAAAGCAGGACTCCATTGCCCTAGATATTCCAAGCACAAGCTTGTTCTCTTTCTCCCTCTCTTTAAATCAAATCTCTGGGTTACTTTACATATATATGCAAGCAAGTTTGGATCTAGTTTATCTAGTTAAATCATCAGTTCCTTTCATGCATGCAAGTGATATCTTAGATATGATTTCTGCTCCAAAATTTTCTATCTTAAGAATCTAGATCTAGTGAAGGAAAATAGTCGCTTTGTTCAAATAAAGTTCTGAAATTTTTAGAGGGATAAAAGATAAATTTTTCCAAGTGTTTTCATTGTTCAAATCTAGCATTCAAGTGTTTTTAACTTGCTCTTTTAAAACAGTCACAAAAGTCCCCAAGGAAACAAGCTTTTTAGCTTGAGTTTCTTCGTTCCTTTTTGCAATTTTTTGTAGATTTTAATGTAGAAAATTTTCTAGATTTCTATTAATAACCAAAGACACTCTTAAAGTGTTTTTTGGCTATCTTTTGTACTCTTTTGTTTGTTGTTTTGTGCAGGTCATTGAATAAAGAAGGGGAGATTTTGCCAAAATTTGGCGGATTAGGAGCATTTGGGATTGCCAAAAGCACCCTATACGTTCCTAACGATTTTTGTAATTTGTAAAACCTTTGATCCACCATTATAAGGGTCCTTATCTCTCATTCACGAGATCTCAAAGACTCTATAAGAGCAATTGTAGCCGAGTTAATAAAATAAGTGAGCCAAGAGAGGCCTCACTCTTTGTTTTCCCCTTAAGGGGGGTTGGTGTTGTGGTTTTGGACATTCTTTCATTCAGTTTTTTTTCCTTTGCTTAAAAGTTCAAACAATCTCACACTAAACAACAAAGTTGAATAAACCTTCACATAGATTAGATTTCATTTGGAAAGTAACATTTTAATTGTTACTTTATTTCTTGCAATTTCAAAGTTGGCAAATAAGCCATCCCCTCAACTCCTCGAAAGAGGCTTGGTCAGTGTGGATTAGTAATTAGTATAACATTTAAATTTCAGTCATATATTTCTTGTTTAAAATAAACAAATTCCCCTCAGCTCTCAGTGCGGTTCCTGACCCTTCCAGTTGCAAGCTAGTCTCGATCTGCTGGAAGTAAGTTTCATACACGCTGAGTTGGTCAGTGGTTGATAGATTAATTAAGACAATCTCTAAGTGGTAGTATTCACCTAAGACCTCTACCCTGGGTGAAGTGTGTCAAATCACTTGGCAACTCGCCTTGTTGGATCTGTGGCACACCCAGTCGACAAGTTTTAGATGGGTGAATAATACACAAGGAGGCCCAAACAATCTCATTAACTCAAAATCAATTTACCCTAACAAAACACTCGAACTACATTGCCCACGATTCCCTTTAAGGCACTGGTCTCAAATCTACACTCAGCAAAGCCACAGGCTTCACTTTACATTTTGGTTATCTATTTGAAGCAATTTTAATATTACCTGCATCTAACAATTGTATCTCAATATCCTTTTATGCAAGTATGTGCTTACTGTTTATATCGTGGTGAATATTTAGTTTATGTTTTATCAGTTTATGGTTGATTGTTGAAAGTAATAAACTCCTAGATTTAATTTCTTGTACTTAGCTTAGTTCAATCCTTGGTATTTCTGTTAGGGACTACCCCCCTTGTTTTCACTAGGAGTTAGCCTAGACGAATGAGTTGAGGATTAGGTGACAACACCTTAACTCTCACTTGCCCCCAAGGACACACCGAGTGGATTGAAGATTTCTTCCACGTCTTCCAGGTGTGTATAAGGCGGCAACAGTGAGCACTCTAAAGATTGAAGATGGGATGGAAGGGAAACAAATTGTCGGGCTTGGAAAGCCAGGATTCTCCTTCTCTTGGAAGGGAATGATCTCAAAGAGTATGTTGAGAGTGTGGGTATGTTGAGAGTGTGGTTCCAAGTCCTACTGATCTGCACGAATCGGCAGCTCATAATAAGAAGGAAGCAAAGGCCAAGCGGATGTTGTGGGATTCCGTGAAGGATCACCCGATTCCTCACATTTCCGAAAAGAAGACAGCGAAGGAGATGTATGATGCTTTGGTAGGCTTGTATCTAAGTAGAAATGTAAGCTGGAAATTGATTTTGAAGCACGAGCTCCAAGCTGTTGAGATGTCTAGTTCGGACACAGTTGCTAGCTACCTCATGAGGATCACTCAGATTCGTGATCAACTTGTAGCCATTGGTGAGGCAGTGGATGACATCATGTTGGTAAATGTGGAATTGAGTGGTCTTCCTAGACCTTAGGAACCATTTGTGTTGGTGATATTGTAGCTCCGGGAGGTATTCCCACAAGAGGCCAAGGTGTCAAGCATGTGGAAATCTTCGTTGGCACCAGATTAGCCTTTTGTTTCAGTGAAATCGGTCTTGGGATGAGGCTAGGGCCTCATGGGCAAGTTGATGGGTTTTGTGAGCTTGTGATGGGGTGTCACACCCAGAAAAGGATTAAAATATTCTAATTAATTGTTGAGTTTAGAAGGGGTGCCTAAACTCACTCATTAGACTTGTATTAAGTCATTGTGACATTTGATCATTGTGCATAATGGAGTTAGCATAAGTGAGAGTGCACTTGTGCTGGGAGTTTGGAAATTTCAGCAAGGGAAATTCTGCAGTTGTGAGGCAATCTGGCCTAGGGTTTCTTAGTAATTTTTTGTTTCTGTTTCATCCAAAGAAGGCTTTTTTTCCAGCTAAGGGAGGGAAAGCAATAGTCGCGCATGTGGAAGAGAGGGTACCGCCGCACGTGTGGAGCAAGCTGCATGTGTGAATAGAACTATACAGACATGCCATACAATCCGTAGAGTCACATGTGTGAGCAAGTTGCACGTGTGCAGAGGCAGAACAGGTTGCACGTGCAAGATTTTCAGGCGAGCAACAGGTCTGTACTGCTGACATTGTAAACTGTACAGGTGGCGGCTGTAGCAGATTCACAGGCAGAATATGAAAGATTGTGCTCGTTTTACCATTGACAATACCCTTGTCACCCAACCATAGGCTGAAGCCACCCTCCGAGCACCTTGACCTTGACAGAGAAGAATATTGGTAGCAATCAATAGCCAAACAAGGCTAATGCACCAAGCAAGAATAGAAACCAAGCTGATCAGATAGTCCCACCTAGAAACTGGCGCAACACCTTCCCCAGAAACTTGCGCACAAAACTGCCAACTGCAGTGTGCAGAAACTGCTCTCCGCAATTTTGAGAACTGTGAATAATGAGAACTGGCGCCCTGTATTTATAGTGGTCTGACAGACTTACTGGGGCCAACTTCTCCTTCTAGGTACTAATTAATTCACATTAATTATATTTCTACAGCCGACATCTCGTCTAGGGTTTCCTTTACTTCTTTGCTTCCTTCCGGAATATTCTAATCTCGTCATA
>JZKD02S2206519.1:16723-39635 GCA_000966675.3 Picea glauca
TGTGTTTGAAGTGAGGTGCTAGCCTCTTATTTATACAAGACTGGCACGTGTGAAAGGTCACGACTGGCAGGGCCGACCTCTCACTCTGGGTGGGTAAACCCACCTTTAATTAATTTTGGGTCTTCCATAATAACTACTGGGGCGGACTTCTTATTCTGCCCTTTGTAATTGTCTGATGACCAATCCGCAAAAGGGGATTTGGTCGTTATACAATTACCGACATGATTAATCCTCAATGGGGACTAATCCAATAACAATAATAATAATAATAATGACATGATTAATCCGCAATGGGGATTTAATCCAATAATAAAATAATAATAAGAATGCTCTTCGCAGTTACATTATTTCAACAGAAACCTTGTTTCACAACATAAATGGAAAGCATGGAAGAGTCGACCGTGAAGGGAAGATTGTCAGCCGGAAGTTTCCTGTCATAGATTTTCTTGTGAACCCCATACCGAACCGATCTTGCGTCTGATAGAAGAATGCAAGTGCATCCTAACAAAAGAAGCAGTAGATGCCAAGCCTTAAATGAAATGACCAGAGTGGGATTCTGAAGGGAGCGAGTTGTTTTGAGTATAAATACTTAGTTTTTATATTTTGTCATGGTTGATGGTAGAGAAAAGCTCCTGTATTTTAAATTTTTAGTAAAGCCTCTAGCTTATGGTTATGTATATGTATTTGAGACTTCTTGTTTAATCCAAGTCAACTTTTCTTACTCCAACCTATTATGCATCTAATATTGAATGTTCATGATTGAAGGATTCACATGGATTATTGTGACTGTGTTGTAATGGATGTTTGATTGTAGTGTTGTCATAATGTTTTCAGTTTCCTGAAGGTCTGAATCCAAGAAGATCTTGTTTTTTGAGTTTTTCCTCCTTAGGCTGTTGGAAGACTTGACGTTCATCGCAGAACTTTACATTTTCTTCTCAAGTTCTTCCTCCTACTCACCCTTACTACAACTTACTAACTGAAGTTAGGTCAATACCTCACCTATCTATGCATACCAGCCTAGTTTTCCGAGTTAAGACTATACTTTCATGAGATTGCACCCATTTGACACGTTTACAACTAACCTGTGACATACAAATCTGATGGGTATTGGGCTTGCCTTTCCTGCAATCTGAAGGGTGACTTCCGATGCTAACACTAAGGATAACTCATAATTCACATAAGCAACTCAAGAATCTCATAATGGACTCAACAGACAGAGAAAGGGAAAAAATTTAAAGTCCTCAAAACTCAGTAAAATTTGCATCATTGCGAAGAGCGCGTCGTAAACTTTCCAACGACGTAAACATCTCGTCAAATGGATTTATAGATCAAAAGATATTTGAGGTCAAATTTTTGGTCAACCTAGCCCAGTCAACAGGGATGAGTCAACATCTATATTGTTGAAGTCAACATCAATACAGATGACGTCAACATCCATACAATGTACATGGCACACAGAGAGGGAAACAAGTGTCATGCTAACATCAGCATGGTGACATGGCAACACCAAAGGCTGCCACGTGTTACTCATTTTCAACATTTTTAGGTCAACATGTGGACCAATGAGGAATTTCCACGAGGCAGTCCGTACAACCACATGGTAGGGCGTATGAGACATGCCATTTGTACAATACATGGAAGGTTGATGTGGCAGGTATATGATGTGGCAGGATGATTGTACAAGTGGATGACGTGGGCTAATGGGTGGTTTCCACATGGCCCAATTATGGGTTGCCACATGGCTGTGGAAAAATTCCCAATGAGGGCCAGCTACCAGAAATCCAAAAATAAAAAGGGGTTGGCTGGCGCCAACCCCTAGTCCACCAAAGTTAGTTGTATTCTACCATATTTGGTTAGCAACAAACAATGTGCTAGCAGGATCACTAAACTTAGTAGAGAATGTGTTATGGTTAAAAAAATAAGCCAAAGGGAGGAGTCCCACAAGCTTGACCCCAGGACCTCTACCAACAACTCCCCCTTAATACATATCCACCAACCAACGGGCCAAATGACCATGTTGGTTAATCCACCCGCCTTTTTCATTTAAAAATTGACCTTTTCCAGTGCACGGGGGAGGAAGGAGTGCACACTTGTCCATACTACGCACATATTTCAATGGAGGAGTACTGTCATTAATGCAGGTTGCAAGCACGAAAAACAAGACATAATTTCTTAAGGAGCTCAAAGTGCGAGACTCAGATCTAGGCATGGAGACAATAATTTTTGGGTAATTCGATGCCACGAATCTGGTGGTGCTATCTGTTTTCTTATATGAGCAAATCTTCTACAGCTTAACTCCAAAATGAGGTATAATTATGTATTTTTCCAAATTCTTTTACTGAGTTAATAAAAAGGCCTTCCCATTTGAGAGTAGGACTAGGGGACATAGTCCACCAGGGGTAGACTCTGTTATCAAGTTTTTTGTGTTAATACCTGATGCATATGTCTCTTCATTATTGAGTTATTCCTTATTTATGGTGCACTTCATTTTATGCTCATTTAATACAATTCTTTAATAAGTCACCTCAATGAAAAGATCCCGGATCATGTTGGTATCAAAGCAGTCATCTTTGACTTGAATTGTTGAGTGTGAATGCTTAGTAGGGCCAAGCATAAGCAGGGTGAAGGAACTCTTAATAATTTTGATCCCGAAGTTGGATGTGCATCTCGAAGGAAGAAAATGGCCAAAGAGGAAAAGTGTGATGAACATGAGAAAAAATTGAATATGGTCTTTTATCGCATGTCATAAATGGTCGAGCAAATGTATGGAGACTACCAAAAGAGGATGAAGAAGCAAGGGAAGAAAAAGGAAGCAAAAGTAGATGATAATGCTTCAGTGAATCAATGGGCTGGAGGATACCCTCCCAAGCCTCCATCTTCACCATCAAGTTCTATCTCTTCTTCCTCTGAGCATTCTCATCATTCTCATAATTCTAGCCATAAAACTTCTTTTAAGAAACCATTGTTAAAGATTGATGTACAATTTTCTTTAACTATGTTTAATGGAGATGCTAATCCTAAAAATGTAGATAATTGGATCCAACAGGTTGAAGTGTATTGCCGTGTTCAACATATTGATGAAGAGGAAGTTAAAGTGCAATTGGATTCTCTTCGGTTGGAAGGAACCGCTCTCGTATGGTGGGAGAGAAAACTTCAGGACAAAATTAAGTGTGGTAATCTTCTTTCCTCATGGTCGGAATTTAAATCAGTGATAAGGAAGCAATTTTATCCATCATGTTATTTACATAAAGAAATGATGGAATGGAAAACTTTAAGAAAAAGTAAGGGTCAAACTATACAAAGTCTCACAAAATAATTTAGGAAGAAATATCTTGCATTAAACATTCCTTTGGATTCTTATGAAACTTTAATGAAGTATATTGGCACACTTCACAATTATATTCGTCATACTTTGCTATTATTTAACCCCACCAGTCTGGACGATGTTTGTGTGCAAGCCACTCACCTTGAGAGCAGGGGAAATCATGTTCAAGAAGATCCCACAAAGAAACCTTCCAATCTCCCACATAAGAAGTTTAAGAAGTTTAAAAGGAAGGACAAAAAGACCACCACTGTAAAGAGAGAAGAAGGAAAGCCATCTTGCACTCATTGCAAGAAGAAAGGTCACGATGATGAACAGTGTTGTAAACTACATCCAGAGAAGAGACCAAAATAGTTTGGTGGAAAGGGGAATACAAAGACTGTTGCTACAGTGCAACAATATCTTGGTTCCGATTCAACAGATGAAGGAAATATCACAATGGCTGGAGTACAAGGTAAATATTCCCTTCATGCTAGTTCAAATTCCAATAATGAATCTCATGATGATGAAAGAAAGAGGAATGAATTATTTCATATAAGAGTTGTATCTAAACACCCTAAGATAGATAGATTGTTTGATATGGGTGCCCAAGTAAACTTGATATCTGAAGAACTTGTCAAAAAGATGGGTCTTGAAACTAAACCACATCCAAATCCTTATCCTCTTGGTTGGGTATGTGATAAATAAAAACTTAATGTCACCAAGCAATGTAGTGTCAAATTTGCTTTTGCTTCAAAGTTGATTGATGAAGTGTATTTGGATGTTGTATCACTTGATATATGTGTCATAGTGTTGGGGACTCCTTATCTTTATGATATAAAAACAATCTTCTTTCATCATGAGAACAAATATCACCTTACTAAAGGGGGAGTGGAATATATTGTTAGATCCCACAACATGAGGGTAAACACAACTCTTGTTAGTATAGGGAAAATGAAGAGACTTATAAACACTAATAAGAGATATGTACTCATGGTCATAAGGGAAAAGGATGTTGGAACATCCGATGCTTTCCAAGGATTTGATCCTTCTCATAAGAAATAATTAATTGATATTTTTTCTAAGTATGATGATATCTTCCAAAAACCAGATGGATTACCTCCTAAGAGGGAAATCCAGCATGAAATACATCTTCAACAGGTTTCTCCTCTTCTTAATGTGGGCATGTACATGATGCCAGTTGTAGAGATGATAGAGATCAAAAAGCAGGTACAAGTCTTATTGGATCAAGGGGTCATCAGGCCCAACTCATCTCCTTGTGGTTCTCCGATCGTGATGGTGCCAAATAAGGATGGCACATGGTGAATGTGTGTTGATTACCAAGCCTTAAATAAAATCATGGTGAAAAATCAATACCTTCTTCCTCGTATAGAATATTTACTTGATCAATTAAAATTTTTTGTTTATTTCACTAAGTTGGATTTGCGCAGTGGATACCATTAGATCAGGGTTGTAGAATAGGATGCATGGAAAACTTCCTTTAAAACCAAACAAGGATTGTTTGAGTGGTAAGTTATGTCATTTGGGATTTGTAATGCTCTTAAAACCTTCATGGGTGTGATGAATGATGTATTCATTCCATTTCTAGATGATTTTGTGATTGTATATTTATATGACATTCTTATATTTAGTGGGACTTGGGATGAACATGTAAGGCATGTAAAGAAAGCATTGGATACTTTGCAAAGGGAAAAGTTTTATGTAAAATTTTCCAAATGTGAATTTGGTAAGATTGCACTTGTGTACTTAGTTCATATTATAGGAGGAGGACAATTGAAAATTGATCCTTCCAAGATTGATGTAATTGTAAATTGTCCCGAGCCCAAAAGTGTAACCAAAATATGGAGATTCTTAGGTACAGTCCAGTATTGGAGGACATTCATTTCAAACTTCTCTTTTATAGTATCTCCTTTGCATTCCTTAACTAGTGTGAATAACACTTTTCAGTGGGGAGGAAAACAACAAAAAGCTTTCGACACTTTGAAGGAAAAGATCAGTACCGCACCAGTATTAGCACTGTCGAATCTTCAACAAACTTTCGAGATTGAGATAGATGCCAATGAATACGTCATGGGTGCAATATTGATGTAATATCATAATCCTATCTATTACCACTCTGAAAATTTTAACCAAGCTGTTGTTAACTATCCTATGTATGATAAAGAGTTGTATGCATTAGTTCAAAGTGTAAAGAAATGGAAGCACTACTTGTTAGGGAAGGGAAAAATCATACATATATATCATGAACCCTTACAATATCTCCAAGCACAAACCAAGCTGCAAGAATCTCGACATTACAGATGGATGGGTTTTCTTCAACAATTTCATTTGGTAATCAAATACAAAAAGGGTACAAGTAACAAGGTAGTTTGTATGCTTTCTAGACCTCCTATTGTTGCTTCTATTATTTTGAAGAATGCTTCTTTATCTCATGATAGCTACGTGGAACAATATGTCATTGATTAATATTTTAAAGAAGTATATGAGAATCTAACCCATGGTGCACAGGTAGATAACTATTGTTTGTAAGGAAAACTACTCTGCCATCTTGGAAATATGTGTAGTTATATGTTGAACTCTCTGTAGTTGTAATGAATAAATGTATGAAACTTGTACCTAATTGTATTTGATATATTCTCTAAAATTCCTTGAAGTTCCGCTCCTTGATTCATCACTTAAAAGGAGATATAGTGAAAATGGCAGACCTTCTTGAATTTTTGTCTATTTTGGTGAGATAACTTGTACAACATGCCATGAGCACAATATTTGATATATGATTCTAAAAATAACATAAAAAATGCTAGAAACTATAATATTTCCAATGAAATGGTCTCACATAATTTGGATACTCTATGAAGAAGTTATGAGTGTTTTACTCGGAACACCTATTTGAGACTAGTTATACGACTAGTAAAAAACCTTATCTTACACAACATGTATCTCGAAAAGTAAAATGACCCAGAATATGAAATTCGTACCACATGTAGCTTGATATGTATTCTCAATAGCCTCTAATTTTCATGATATGAATCATTATATAAAACAAATTATAGAGAAAATGGTAAGATGACCTTTAAAAAACATACCTTAGAACACATCATCACAAGACTTCATCTTCCCTTGGAATTTTGCCCTTATTCACTTCATATTCCCTATGAAATTTGATGCCAAATTTTTTATAATAGATCACAAGATTGAATGATGAAAATGAGAGGTTCTTGATGTGTATTTATATTTTTCCAAGTACCACCTTTACTTGACTTTAGGGCCAGCTTGTAACTTCTTTGACCATACTTTGGGGCTTTCATCTTTAAGAGGGAATAAGTTCTCAATTGTGAGGTAACACATGGCATGCCACCTACCATTGGAAATGACATGATGAGTACTATCAATCTATGGAGGTTTTGTAGGAAATTGCAATGTTCTTCATATTCGTTTTCTCCAATCAACTTTGGGCTTCATGACCACACCTTCGGGGCTTCTTAACCACTTAGCCATATTTCTAGGGATTCTTGTAGAATTATTAAAAGAATATTCCCATGAGGACTATGCTTAAATCTACACCATAAGGGGACCACTTTGGATACTTCTTCAAATACACCCATCACTTCTAGAGGATTCTATACTTCTTCTAGGGTTGACATAACCCATTACTTCTAGGGGCTTCTGGGGATTCTATACTTCTTCTAGGGTTGACATCAATGAAAACCAACTTTCTAACATGCTATATGACTTGGAAGAAAGGTATTCCTTTTCCTTAAAAAAGGAAACGGTTTTGGGCTAACCAAACCCCCCATTAAAATATGAGAGGGAGTGAACGATACTGCTTCAACTATGGCAGACAGAAGAAATACAAAAGACAATTGTTGACATTAACTTTTGTCCAGATATTAGGTAGCTTTAGTTTAATGTTGATATCCATCCTGACTTACTGAGTGAATGTACAATACAAAAATAAGTGGAGATTTGATTCTCCTGATGATTTGCACATATACCACAATCCCAAGCCTTGAGCATCACACTTTTGAAGTTTGCCTTAGGTTAATTAGAATCCTCTTCTTAAGCACCAGCCATAGAAATAACAAATAGTTGGATGGGAATTGGATATTATATATCTTTTTAGACCACTAGGGAAGGTTTATATCTTCATCTAATATGGCAGCTTGGTATCCCAACTTTGCATATTAGACACCCTCGGAAACATTGTATGCCCAAGAAATTTCATCCTCATCCAATGAGAGATGGATGTGATATCGTTTAATATCTGTTGTGAAATCTTCCCAGACTGTTTTCCATTGATTTGGGATACTCGTTCAATTAGTTGAGAGCCATCCTTGGCTCCAAATGGTATACCGACCGAGATCAATAACCTTATAAAGAATGCACTTTCTCGATGATATGAGGATGTTTATGGATTTCTATGGAAATAAATGGCGTTATTGCATCCAAATATTGCATCTGAACCAACTCTAACTTGCTTCCCTAACCCGACCTTCCATGCTAGATACTTTCCTATAATAACAAAATCTTGCACTAAATATTGTTGGACTGAGGATGTAGGAATATCTTTCATCGACTATCAGATTCACTCTACAATATTTCCATCTGACAGATATTTATCCATTAAAATTATATGCTACAAGCTATCCCTTGTTAAGAACACCCATATAGATTTGGGCGCCAAATCCTACCCAAAGACAAAAATATCCTTTAGTCCCCACCCTTCAAAAATTTTGGGTTTGGAGATTACCTTCCAACTAACTAAGTGCGAGCCCAAATATTCCAACCCCCCTTTCCATAAATAATTGAAACAAATTTTTAGAATCATGTTCACAACGTGTTTAAGAATATTGACCATAAAGTGCTAAAAGAATGGAAATGCATCTATTATAGATTTGAAGAGTACTAATATTCCCCACCTTGAGATCCATCTATTACACCAAAATTTAACACACTTCTCGAATTTGTTTAGCAGGTGACACCAATCCACTATACCATAATTGTTGGTTTTGATGTTAAACTCGAGATACTTGAGGCCATCCTTGAAATTATTTGATTAGAATGGAAACATGTCTTCAAGACTATCCTTTTGATCCCCAATTTGTTGGGTATGTGTTATATTCTTTGCATGTGTGTGGGGGGATGTGTCAAATTTGATGACAACATTTGTTTCTATTTTAGCGTTTTCACTATTTTTAGCGGTTTCTAAATTAAGCTTGGATTAAGGGATTAGGGTTTTGGTAGATGCAGAATACATAAAATATTGTATATATTGTATTGTGAATGGTGAAATTAATACAATGAAGAGTTGAGAGGTGCGACGTCAAGGAAGGATGATTTTCTCTCGGTTAAGGGTTTCCAACATAAATCTTTGTGTACTATGTGTATGATCCATGAATTAATTTTTGTTTTACTTAAGAATATCTATGAATTGATTTACTTCACCGGTTTAAAACTTACACAATGTTCCCAGGAAAATAAATAGTAGATTTGGCAGCATTGATGATCATGCCCGTGGCATCAAAAAACAATTTCAGAATCTCTTGCAAGATCCTACCTTCATTTCTACCATAAAAGAAAAATATCAGGACATCATAAAAAAAAAATAAGTGAGACAGCCTTATGTTCCTTCCAATAGATAAACCTTGAAAATGATGATTACACTTTGCTTTGTTTAAAATCCTACTTAAACCATCTACCACCAAGAAGAACAAATAAGGAGAGAGAGGAAATCCATTTTTCAACCCTCATTCTAGACGAAAGAAAGGATAGCCTACACCATTAATCAATACAAGAAAGAAAATGGAAGACACACAATCCATTATTCAATTGACCATACATAACTCAAAACTAGTGTGTAAAAGAAGCAATCTAAAAAACATCCATGACACCCGATCATACGCCTTGGTCAAATCTATTTTTAAGGCATATATTGGTCGACGAGTAAATTTAATGGAATGAATTCCTTCTTGCGCTGAACCAATAGCCTCATGAATGAGTCAACCTTTTACAAATCTAAACTACTCCTACATAATGACATTGTATAGAAACGACTTAAGTCTTACAACAATTATCTTCGCCATTATTTTATAGAGTCCATTGCACAGAGAAATAGGATGGAATTTATCAAAGGATATTGGGAAATCATTTTTAGGGATAACAACAAGGAATGTAGAGTTGATTTCATGCCTACACTTGCCATAACAATGAATTTACTCCATAACCTTGAGTAGATCATCCCCAAATAATTAAAATAAATCCTTGTAAAATTCCACATTCCATCTGTCAAGACCATGGATTTTGTCCCTATTAAAATACCCAATAACCACATGCAACTCATCCAAAGATATTCCATGATACAATTCCATGTTATCTTCTTCTTCAACCAAATGAGTATAACCAGAAATCAATTTTAACATGTCACCTACATTTGAGTGCTTGGGTTCTAACAAAAAATACAAATAAAGGAGAGGCCCAAGTGCCAACTCTAGTAATTGTCCCAACTCACAACCTCACATTCCTCATAGCCTGTCCCACCCCAGGAAGTGTACCCTTTCTCTGCTCAAAAATATTTCAACTATCCCACTTCCCTTCCAGGGATTTAGCAACAGGCCAGCCACAAAGTCTTAGAGATCGGTGGCACTTGGAACACAAGGATTCTCAAGGAGTTACAACACCCACTAGGTCATCTCACATAGAAAACTATCCCCAACAATTCTTTGACACAAGGAGAATTCTCCAAAATCCTGACAACCTCCTTCTTCATCCCAAACCACCAAGGATTTACTGGGTAATAGTCAACTTCACATCTCCCTCTCTCCCGAAAATGGTATAGATGATGGATGGAATGAATGAGTGAATGAATGAAAAGAATGATAATTACACTAAATTCCCAAAATTATATATCCATGTTCTTATCTTGACACTTGTCATTCTAGGAACTACCTTTGAATCCAATTAGTGATTCATTCCCCCACTTAGTAACTTACGAAAAAAAACATATTATATGACTTAGGACTTATGAATAATATTATTGTATTCCTTGGATTAATCCCCATTGGCTTAGCCCATTTTCTTAGGTCATTAGCCCCATTTCCCTCTCGTGGAGTCCTAACCATCCATACTCTTTTGCATGACTTGGTCTATAGCAGTGATGCTTTTTATTAATATATCCAACTGATTACATTTTACATTTTACAATGTTGGCTCATGGGCCTTTCAACATATAGGTTATTTGGCACAATAATCACACACACACACTGGCCTCAAAACATATATACAAAGGCACTCTAGCCCAAAATATCCTATCTCGCTAGCCTATAGAACATATGTACACTTACAATTGGGGTTCATCCTGGGGGTATTACGAGCCCCCTCAATAGAATTGGTGCTAGAAGGAGGGCCTAATGTATTGCAAGCCATACAAATAACCCACATAAAGAAAATCTAAAGCATGAAGATAATCCCAATATTAGTATCTCACCTTAGGTTGAGGAAAATTTTGGATCTCATACTGAAATCCCATACGCAATATCTCATGACAAAGTTAAAACTTTTAAGAGAATCACCAGAGAATACACTAAAAAATAGGAGTGTTACCCATAACTCAATTACTTCCTCGAAGAAGAAGAACTGTGAGACCAGTTGTGTCCACAATTGAACATGCCCTACTACACACTGTTAAAGACCTCATGGGTTTTTCCTTAATTGAAATAGAATAGTCGTTCAACTTAATCCCTAACTGAATACAAGTTACTCCACCTATAAGTACTTAATCTGAACCTGAAGCAAACCCATAATCATAAGAAGAAGAATTTGATTCACAAATTCTAGATTACGACTCTGATCACATGGGGGAAAATCATGAGGAAAATAACCAACCAGGGTTGGCCATAGATTCCTTATCCTTACACGTTCATCTACATAACCTACCAAGGAATCCATAAAAGTTATTACCCAAATTTGATCCTAAAACATCTGGATCTCCTGAAGATAACATTAAAATGTTTATTCTTTCCATAGGATTAATGGATGTACAACATGAGGATGTAGTATACCGACACTTTCCTTATACATTGTAAAACTCAACTTTCACTTGGTATTTCAATCTCTCGATTGGGTCCATAACTAGCTGGAGAAAGTTCTGAAAGGATTTCTTAGATATGTTTGCAAGAGAAACCACAATTGGGGCATTAATGGTTGAACTATTCACCACCACTATGTGGCCTAAAGAAAATGTTAATGAATTTAACCAACATTTTACCACAATCCTAAACAAGTTTCAACGTGAAGCAACCCCCACCCAAGAATTACAAATTTAATTTTATGCAAATTCTCTACTAGATTTAATATCTAAGTTTGTAAAAAGGCCTGACAACCATACTCTAGCAGAAAACTTCGAGTAAACCAAGACTTGTTATCCGAAGTTTCCACAGTGAAATTCATTTTTATCTCGACGTTTTGAGTCCTTTACCTGGATTCATCTTCAGGAAATAAGGACAAACTACAACCCAAAAGGGGCCTTGTTGGGTGCAGTTCCATTTTGGAGAAAAGAATAATTTTGGAGGATAAAGCGCAAACAAGGAAAAGACAATTGGTAGGAAAAGTAACACGCGCAAGGTAAACACACATGCAAAAGAGGAAATCATGCGAGGCACGCATGAAAGAAGACCTAATCATTATAGGGTTAGGGTTTTGGTAAGAGTATGTAATGGCTGCTAAGCCAACAATAAGTATAAATAGGCACCTAGGAGGTCTAGGTCGGGGTTCGAAGAGTTGGAATGTAAGAATGACTGAAAAATCCTAGATTGTTTTGTAAGTTGTTGATCTAGAGAGAGAAAATAAGGTAGATCCTAAGGGTTAGATCATAGGGTGAGGATCCTGATGTGATCTAGACTACCTCCTTGTAGATCTTGACCCAAATGACCAAGTATTGTAAGGTGCATAATGCTATAATTTTGGAGAAACCATAATAAAAGAGAAAAGTAGCTAAATATTTGTGGACATAGCCCAGGAGGGGGTGAACCATGATAGATCATGTGTTCTGTGGATTAATTATTGTTTATTTATTTATTGTCAATGGTTATCTAGTAGATGAATGCATGAATGGTTTATCTAGATCTGATTGTGTCTACATGCATGAATAATAATGGCATAATGTGTAGCATAGATGCATGTGAGAGTAAATAAATGAAGATCATAGAGTGTAATCCCAGATACCCACTCATTCCCAAGATGCAAGCACATGAGCGTTTCAACCACCCATAAGAACTATCTTGGGTGAGATTGCATAGTGCATTCTATGTGTTGTGTTGCCTTCTGGTTTACCAAAAGGGACAATAGTTTTAGAGGGTTTTGTTGGAAACTATAGTAGATCTGAACTTGGGTCAACCAAGGAGTAGTTAGAGGAGATAAACAACCAACAAATGGTTTTGTTTCTGGTTGGAACAGAATGGGATTGAGTGAATGAGATCTGCTAAAGAATCGTGAAAAGAATGTTAGATCTGGCGAGGAAACATTAAAAGAATGAAAAAATAGAAGGGGATGTTCATATCGTGGAATCCAACGAAGGCAGAGATCAAAATTTGGTTGAGGAAAAAGGAGTTGGAGTTTGTGCAAAAAGAAAACAAAAACCCTAAAATAACACCGCACAAATATTTGGACAAGTACGTGTTTAGCAACCTACATGAGGTGTTTTTATGTGATTTCCTGCATGTATTGCAGGAGTGACTGTTGAGAATGAAATACAACCACCCTACAAATTAGATCAGACAACTAGAGTGGAATCCTATGGACATCATGCAGTTACAACAAGTAGACAAAAAATTCACGTGCTCAGTGGATTTCTAGCTAGACAGTATTATTGCGAGCTTTACCACAAAATTTTTAGTAGATACCGCAAAGTCGTACAACGTAGAAGAGAAAGAGTTCCTAACGAGACCTAGAGGTAGGTATATCAGATCACTGCATACTACCATCAAGATTTCACTTTATAGCAAAGGTGTAATGCCAATGGAATTAGACAACTAAACTTCCCTACATGCATGGGGTAAGGGGGGAAGCACTGACTAGAGATGGAAGGATGGAGGGAGAAATGGAGAAGGGAAAGAAGGAGGCCATGGAACTGATCATGATGGAGGAAGACCAGATCAAGCATATCATGGAAACAACTGGAAAGACACGTAGTGGAGCACCCTACCAATATAAGATGAATAATAAAAAGAGATCCATAGCTGAGAGAGAGGGCTTGGAAAGTGATGAAGAAGAGGTAGAGGATCTTCGTGCTGTGGAGTAGATTGAGGAAATTCTATGTGCAACATACGAAAGGAAGATGGGCAGTCCAAGGGTAGGAACCGAAGGTAGAAATCCCATCCATGTCATTATTAGTGTGGAACCTATAAACCCATGTGCGACTAATACACCAATAATAACACCACTGTTTAGAAAACCAAATTTCAGTGGAAGGAACACAACAAGAAGTACATCTACACAGGGAGAAACAACTGGAGGAGACAGTTTAGGCAGTAGTAGTCAAGTATCTACACTTCATGGAGGTCGTAGTTCATCACTATTCAAGATGACAGGACATGATACCACCATTAGGTTGTCAGAATTCAAGGGAGAGACATCAAAGGATCTTGAAAAACACTTGTTTATATTTGAGAAGATCTGGGAAGAAAAGAAAATCGCATATGAGGATACACAACTTGTGCAGTTAGCTATCACACTAAGAGACTGTGCACTGGATTGGTACATGAGCTTAGCTACAAATAGTCCACCAGGAACAACTAGAATGATTGTAGATATCACGAAGCTACTAATAAATATATTTCAGAAGCCTAGTTCAGAAGATTAGTACATGAATGAGATGATAGAGATCAGACAGAAACCAAGAGAATCTGTCTAGGAGATTGACCAGAGATTCAAACGGTTGAAGGGAAAGCTGAAGTATGTCATGAAAGATATGCAACATAGACATCTATTTGTGAATTCCTTTATACCACACTTGAAATACCCTTTGATACAACAAAAGTTTCAAACTCAGGTAGAGGCTCTATAGGCATCCTTACAATTGGAAGATAACCAATACTAGAAGACATATCTAGAAATAAAGGAGTTGAAGGAGGATATGAAGAATATCACATTTCAATTAAACCAAAATAGGGGTAAGGACAAAAGAGAACTTGTTTGGTGTACCACATGTAGGACATAAGAACACCACAAGAATGAATGCCCAACTTTTGTGTAGTACATGGAAACAGGACTACCAAACCCTTTGCCAACGGGGGAACTATGGTGTTAGATATGTAAGACATAGGGGAATGATCTATATCATTGTTAAATGATGCATAAGTATTAGACAGTACCCAAGAGTTCATACTGCAACTTTTTCAAGTCAGTAGGCCATGATGACAAAGACTGTAGGATGATGGAGCTGATGACGGAAAGAACACCAGAAACCTATAGGGTGCAAGAAGAAATGATGACAGGGAAACATGCACCACAATTTAACCAAGTACCAACCCCATATAACACTATGCATCAATAGTATAACATTGTGCAACCATAATAAAATAATGCACAACCACAATATAACCCCACACAGTATAATCAGGTACCTTAGTACAACGCACCGTGAGGAGATCAAGCTAAATATAGAGGTGGAGGACAAGGTAGAGGAGGCTTTGGAAGAGGCAGAGGACCGATGATGTCATAAATTTCAAAGAACAAGACACTATGTAAGGGAATTTCCACTTCCACCTGTGACATGTATGTATTATCGCACATTAGATCATGACACAGAAGACTATCTGACACTATTGGGAAAGATCCATGAGAAGAGGAATCAGAACAATCAGAATGTACAATGGATATCTACAAAAGCTTGAGAGGATGGAAGAAATATCAACATAGTCACGCGCGAAGGAGCTAAAATAGGACCTGACGCAGTAAGACAAGATCCAACACAACACCATTGGGTGAAGAAGAATATTAAACCACAGAAGCAGTTTGATGTGCAGAACGAAAATGAAACATTTAAGAAATCCATAAAATAATTATTGAAGCCAGATATTGCATCTACATCAACTGTGCAACATACTTAGGATGTGCCAAAGTATGAGATGCCTTCACTGCTGGATCATACTAATGAAGCACAACCTCTAGGACAAGTAAGTACTGTTAAGGATTTTCTGCAATCCTGTGTTAAACTACTAAATGATCCATCATATGTTGAGGTATTACAAAATATCTTTGAAATATGTAAAACATAGGTAGAGGGGAAGATAGAGCAGACAAAAATTAATCACTTGCATACAAGGAGGATAACAAGAAAAGAATTTCGAGTGAATGGCAACATTGGAGACTTCAACACGAGGGATATTATAATAGATTTAGGCTCTGAAGTAAATGTGTTACCCAAGAAGACATGGAAATGTATGGGGGATCCCACATTAGCCTACTCACCTGTCCAACTGAAACTAGAAAATCAACACAGAGTTCTACCAATCAGAGCATTAAAGGACGTGAAAATAGATATGAATGGTGTGCACACTAAGGTAGACTTTGAAGTGATAGAAATAGTGGATGGCACAACACCTTATCCAACATTTCTTGGACTAGATTGGGCATTTGATAAAAATTCCATAATCAACTTGAAGATAAGGAAGATGACATTTGAATAATGATACTATAGAGTTATTGCACCATTAGATCCATCAGAAGGAGAAAGGTTTGTAGAACCCACTTCCTTAGACCTGGAGGAAATCAACCAGTTATATAGAACCATCATGCACGAAGAAGATTATGTGAATCCAACTACAGATGGAGTACTCAGCTGGAGAAGCATCACATCATGCGCATCAGACTCAGATACATGCTTAGAGAATTGGCACCAGAGATTACATGAAGTATCCATAAGAAGGTGCGCAAGAATCAACCGCGCAGTAAGATGGGTGGGTACAAAAATCAGAGAACCTCCTAGTTTCCATGGGATTAAATACTTAGAAGAATTCCTAACCAGATACGAAGATGAGGTGTTATAAAATCAGAGGCTATTATCCCTAGAAATATCACTCAAGGCAACACCTGCAAGATGGTGGGGTGCACACAAAGATATAGTTAAGGACTAGTACCAATGTAAGCGATTACTGCGCATTAGATTCAATGCAGAACATGGAAGCAATGATATGCAGAGATATGATGGGAAGGGGAAACCAATAGAGAACTTGGAGAAGTGAAGAACACTATGGAGAATGACACCACCAGAGGCTTGGCCTCATCACTTCATTCACACATTGGAAGGAATTCCAACAAACTGGTATGTAGACCAGGAGCTGCGTAGAGGCACTAAAAAATGCACAACATTACAACAAAATTTTATAGTCACTTTCTCATTTGAACATGAGAACCCCAACATTGATTCAACACTCAAACAAATTAGAGGGGTGATATTTATTAAGGAACTAGAGGTTGAAGTTATAAAAAAGTATCAAAATCATAACAGACAAACAGTTAAGGAAATAATGTCATGCTATCATGTGCAGGAAGAAGAACCAAATGAAGATGATCCATGAAATATCCAAATTACAAAAATTGAAGGAGAAAGAGAGGTGGAAGGCCCATCCCTGTAATCAGAAGTGTTTTTTTTGACGATCAAGGTGAATAAAGTAAACATTGGGACAACTGAGAATCCCAAAATGGCCAACATTGGAGACTACTAGGATGAGCAAATAGTAGAAATAATAACAGAGTTACTGCGCGAGTACAGTGACCTGTTCCCAACCAAATTTACATAAATGAAAGGCATAGAAGGGGATCTAGGATATATGAAGATACCTCTCAAACTTGAGTCTAGATCTATTAGACATCGACCGTATAGACTGAATCCAATATATAAGTAGAAAGTAAAAGAATAAATTGAAAGAATGTTGGAAGCTGGAATCATAGAACCAACAAAAGAATTAGAATGGATAAGCCCTATGGTAGTGTAGGAAAAGAAACAAGGAGGGATAAGGATTTGTGTGGATCTCAGGAAATTGAATGATTCTTTCCTACATGACCCTTTTCCCACCCCTTTTATTGATGAAGTCCTAGAGAATTTGGGAGGCCATGAAGCATATTCATTCATAGATGGATTCTCAGGCTACCACCAAATCAAAATATCTCTAGAAGACAGGTATAAGACTACCTTTTCCATGGAATGATGATCTTATCAATACACAGTCATGCCTTTTGGACTGAAGAATTCACCAACAATATTATCAAGGGTAGTCATAACTGCACTCAAAGAGTTCATCCACCAGTTTTTAGAAGTGTACCTAGATGATTTGACAGTATATAGTTTGTTGAAATACCATGTAGAGGTGTTAAGGCTAATGTTGGAAAGATGCAGGCAATGCCAGATATCATTAAATATCAAGAAGTTCATGTTTGGGACACCCTTTGGAATACTATTGGGACACATAGTGTGCAAACAAGGGATATTGGTGGATTTTTCTAAGATTTCATTTATTGTTAATTTACCACCACCAAAATCAGTGCGTCATTTGAGAGGAACATTGGGACACACAAGCTACTACAGGAAATTCATAAAAGGGTATGCACAAATCACTATGTCAATGGAGAAACTTTTGAAGAAAGATAGTAAATTTCATTGGAATTAGGGGTGTCAGCAAGGACTAGACACTTTGAAAGAGAATATGGTAACAACACCTATACTAGTAGTCCTAGATTAGGAAAAGACATTTCATGTGCATGTAGATGCATCAACCATAGCACTTGGAGCTATGTTGGCATAGCCAAGAGCAGGGGAATTGGACCATCCTGTAGAATTTGCATGCAAAACACTGTTAGAGTTAGAGCATAATTACAATACTATAGAAAGAGAAGGATTAGCAATGGTATACACACTTCAGAATTTCAGACACTATTTACTTGGAAAACACTTTAAAATGTTTAAAGACCATTCATCCCTCAAATACCTAGTCAACAAGCTAGTGTTGGGGGGGAGGATCTGTAGATGGTTACTGTTGTTTCAGGAATTTGATTTTGAAGTGATATTCAAACCAGGGAAGTTGAATGTAGGACCTTATCACCTGTCAAGAATCACCAATGGAGAGGAACCTACAAATTTAGAGGACAACATCCCTGATGCACAGTTATTTTCAGTCCAAGTAGTTGATGAATATTTTGCTAACATCTGAATACTTGAGTACAAGGATTGTGCCGCAAGAGTTTAACATTATTCAAAAGAAAAATTTGGTTGTCAAAGCTACAAACTATCAATTGATTGCAAGACACTTACACAACATGGGCGCAGACATCATTCTGAGAAGATGTGTATTAGAGCACAAAGGCCTAGGATTTTAGCATAATCCCATAAGGTAATAGCTGGAGGACATTATGTAGGAAAATATATCGCACATAAGGTATTGTGCGTAGGAATATGGTGGTCGACCATTCACAGAGATGCTAAGGATTATTGTCAACGATGTGATGTATGTCAGAGGGTTGGAAAACCTAATAAAAGGGATGAGATGCCCCTAATACCACAAGTAACCTTGCAAGTCTTCGAAAAATTGACAATAGACTTTGTGGGACCATTTAACCCACCAACGAAAAGGTCAGGAGAAAGGTATATCATTACTTCGAAGTAGCACTAGAAGTAGCACTAGTAAAATATTGTAGTGGAGAGACAATAACACATTTCCTGTTTGAGCAAGTGATCACTAGATTTGGATGCCAAAGGATTTTTATGAGTGACCCAGGTACTCACTTTATAAAAAATAATATCAAGGCTATGACTGAGGAATTTGAAGTCTACCATCATAAGAGTACACCATATCACCCTCAAGAAAATGGAATAGTGGAAGCCTTTAATAAAATACTAGAGAATTCCTTGGCAAAGATCTGCAATGTTAACATGGATGATTGGGACTTGAAGATACCAACAATATTGTGGGCATACAGGACTACATGCAAAAAGTTGATAGGAAAAACACTATTCAGGTTGATGTATGGACAAGAAGCAATGGTGCCATTAGAATTCCTGGTACCCAGTCTGCGCATAGCAGGAATCACAAACATGACAGAACAAGGCGTGGTAAAATATAGGCTCAGTTAGCTAATGTAAATGGAAGAAGATAAGATTCTAGCAGGATTTCACCAAGAAGTACATAAATCAAGAGATAAATCTTAGTATGATAGACATATCAAGAGGAATAGTTTCAAGGAGGGTGACCTAGTCTTCGTGTATGACAGTAAATTTCTTCAGCCTCCAGGGAAATTCAGAATGCATTGATTGGGACCATATGGATTGAATAATTTCACATATGGGCGATCTATACAACTGAAAGGTTTGGGAGGAATAGAACTGAGAGGAATGATCAATGGGAGTCGAATGAAACTTTATAGGGAAATTCAACCTCCTAGTACTTAGAAAGTTACAGCGCAGTAAGAAAACTTGTACATAGTGTACCAAAAAAAGAGAGGTGGTGCATAAGAGTTACCATGCCAGACATCAGAAGACCGTGTGCATAAAAAATGGATGTAGCGCGACGGAAATAAAATGTCTATGCACAACAAATAGATGAAATACAATGCACTTGCAAATCTCAATGCGCTGGAAAAAGGACCAATGATCAGAAAAATCAGAGATTTGAAAAATGGTGGTTACAAAAAAAGGCGCCAACTGGCAGCAATTATGGAATTTAATGAAAAAGTAGGAATAAAGCGCCATTACATTAATCAAATCTAGGGAAGATTCTTCGAGAAGTTTCATGACTTGCTTATATAAAGGGGAAATGCATGCAACATAAGACTCATTGTGAAATCATGAAATTGCAGAGAAATAAAGCATGCCAAGCGAAAGTGAGTTGGCGAACAATCCAGAGTGAACCAGTGAAGGATTAGTCGAAAGAAACTAAATGGTACCCACAATGGAACCACCAAATATGGGTGTGTTGAGCCAAGCAGGAAATAAAACCCGAAGTATCCCAACACCACAAAAGGCAGTAGAAGCCATGTAGGAAACCATACATCCCAAGGAAGTCATCAACATCGACGCAATTCCTTCACCATTTGAGGCACCCATAGACCCTATTCCAGTGGTTGAAGAAAGGAAAGGTCCAACAGCTTTGACCATGGAAGTCAACCTGACAAGTAGTGCACAGAGACATCTCATGTATAACACATGAAACCCACCATAAAATGAGACGGTCGAGGGGGCCCAATAGGCACATGGTCAAGCTACTTCACAGAAGGAGCCGGTAGTACCCAAAACCACTAGATTTGAAATCACACAAAAAAAAGAGTGTCTGATAGAATATATCACTGTCTAGCCAGAACCTGACATATAAAGAAGACAAATGGAGGTGGGGACCTCAAGCCAACATCATAAATGGAAGGGAAAACATCCCATGGTGCGATCTCCACACATGAAACCTAATGAATCCATTGTAATCCTACACATTCTAGAAGGAGTGAAAACCATGCCAACACTACTAGGTTGCATGGAGAAGCTAAAATACTTAGACCATGATGTGGTCGATGCAAGCAAATTCCATAAATTTGTGCAACATATTTACTTAGATAGCATAGGAATAGGGCCCTTTGGAGATCCCATTCTACAACCAAAGCCATGGGCAACTGGCCTAGAGAACACAAGGATCCTAAACCTGTTGGATATTCCCCACTTTGTAATGGGGAAAGAGGTGAACAACTTCATCAAGAAGTTGATAGCGTTCCTCCATGGAGGATTCCTATGGATGGAGCAACCCATCTCCATATATGTAGAGCTGATAGAATTAATCACAGGACTTATGTCAATGGGTAAGAAACTCGTGCAGTATCTGGACAACAAAACAAAAGAGAAGACTCTGGCTGAAGAGATGATGAAGACATATGGGACAGAGAGGGCCTCACACATAATTATTATTAAAAGGATTAGCGATGTTGCAACACAGATGGCCACCAAAATCTTGTCCTGTAAAATGATGAGGAAATTTCGAAAGGAGGAATTCTCTGCCGGGGTCATTTCATCTACAACACAACACGCGAATGGCACACCACTTAGATGGACCCCTTACCTGCTGAACCTATTGCCTGAGGATTGCAAAGATGTGCAGGACCTCAACACAAATTTCCCCTACGCATGCCTACTCATGTTAATCATATTGATGGTGTGGAGGGAGCCCCCATATTCATACTTCTACGACCGGATAGGTCAGTGCCACACAACATGGTACACATTGGTGAGTAGAAACTCAGACCCAAAGCACATAAGCACAAACACGGGTACCTTTTCCAGGTATTTTGTAGAAATACAGGAAATCATCACCAAAACTTGGAGAATTACCCCTGATGTGGTCACCCAGTACAACAACATAGCCAATTTCCGCACAATAAGGCACACTATGTGGATCCAAGTGTGCAGGTACCCACAAAAGGAGTGGATATGACTAAGGTATTGCATCAACGAGGATGATATTGAAATGGCCATGTGGGACTGGTATGATGACTGGAGGGTCCTAGTCCTAACCCAAGAAGTGCCACAGAGCACAAAATTAGACACCACTGTGCCTAAGAAGTCGACAAAGTTGGGGAAACCCACCCAAAAGCTGGTGTAGCAGACGAAGGGGAGTACGTTGAAGAAAAATACACATGAAACGTAGAAGGAAACTACCCAACAAAAAAAGAAAAAAGGAGCGGGGGATACGGAAACATAGGGAACCCCCTCAACATCGACTCCACAGGAAGAAAGACCACCTAAGAGGCCAATATTATAGAAAGGAGGATCGTGCAAGAAGGAAAAGGTGCATAATTTTTTTTTGGAGTACATGATCACAAACGATGACGTCAACCTTGTGGAAGAGAAGGTGCAATAGCACACAACAAAAGAGATCAAAGAAGCCAAGAACCAAAGAGGGAAAATACAAGAAAACCTGGTTGGATTAAAGCAGGTCCTCGAACAAATCAGAACCATGCAGAGGTCTGAAAGGGGAAAAAAATCCTTCCCTGAGGGAGAATAAACAATGAAAAAAAGGACTACGCCACAGAAGGAATACATGGTTCACACAGTTGTCAAGGCGAGTCCAAAATTCAGATTAACAAATGTCATGTTTCACATGGATGAAACCACAACATAAACGCCACTGAAATATTTTGCATAGTTCGACATGGTATTAGCCAAAATACCCACAAAGACGTTGTACAAACTCCAGGTGAGTGTCATGCAGGAGGTGCAGTCATGCATGAGAACATACACATTAGAACTACAGGAAATGAAAGGTGACAAGGAAGCCTTGGGGCTTATGGTTGAACAAGTGAAGTTTGAGATGAGAGGAGAGAAAGATCATGTATATAAAATCAAATAGGGGGTGACAATATTCTACAACCACGTTCTGCATAGTGCGCAGGCCGAGAGTTCAAGTACAGAGGAGAAACTCAATATGATTTCCCAAAACATCGACCAATATAGGCAATAGATTGAGGAGTTGAAGGAAAAATTGATTCCGGCTGTTAGCACTTGGTAAATTTCCTAGAGGTTGAAACAAAAGAAATCTACAAAGGTAACTTTATCCAACCACTTTT
>JZKD02S2206530.1:0-11536 GCA_000966675.3 Picea glauca
ACATGATGAAGTCAATCCCAATGAACTTTGGCATAGAAGGTATGCTCATATCAACTATCAAGCATTACCTTTCCTCAAAAAGATGGTTGAAGGAATACCAAAACTACAATCTACATATGAATGAATTTGCAAAGGATGTGCTCTTGGTAAGAATGTTAAGAAACCATTCTCAAACAGCAATAATAGATCTAAGGAAATCCTAGATCTAATACATTCAGATGTTTGCGGTCTGATGCCAGTCAAATCTCTAGGAAGTTCTCTTTACTATGCAATCTTCATAGATGATTACTCAAGAAAGACTTGGTTATATCTCTTGAAGACAAAGGACGAAGTTTTCAACAAGTTTCAAGAATTCAAAGCAGAGATAGAGAACCTCACAAACAAGAAAATCAAGACCTTGAGAACAGATAATGGATGAGAATATACATCCAAGGAATTTGTTGCCTTTTGCAAATCGGCAGGGGTTAGGAGGGAGCTAACTCTTCCTCATAATCCTCAACAAAATGGTGTAGCAGAAAGGAAGAACAGATCTATTGAAGAAATTGTGAAAGCACTAATGAACGATCAAGGTTTATCTATGTATTTGTGGGGAGAAGCAGCCATGACAGCAATATATGTTCAGAACAGAAGTCCCCACCGCATATTGAAGGATATGACTCTAGAAGAAGCCTTCTCAGGAAAGAAACCTAATGTGGAACACTTAAGAATCTTTGGATGCCCTGTTTACATTCACATCCCTGAGGATAAAAGGAAGAAATTAGAACCCTCAGGAAAGAAGGGCATATCCGTGGGATACAGTGAATCATCCAAGGCCTACAGAATCTATATCTCGGAACAACATAAGGTTGAAGTCAGCAAAGACATAACCTTCAATGAAAAGATGGATTTCAATAAATCCATAGAAGAAACTATAGAAGAAGAAGAGTATGAAGAGCCTAAAGAAGAAAGCACATGTCTTCTAGAAAGTCAAAATGAAGAAGCAGAACAACTTGATCATCTGATGCAACCATGTGAAACTATTGACTCAGAAACCGTACCCAAAACCAAGAAACGTCCAACTTGGCTTGAAGCTACTCTACAAGAAGCAGAAAGACTCAAAGCCCCGAGTGGCATCTTCAGAAAAAGCAAAAAGCCCAAAAGATTCTCCAGCTATGCAGCATGTATGACAAAGCTTCTAAATGAAAAACCCACCACATTTGAAGAGGCAGCTCAGAAGAAACAATGGAAAGAAGCCATGACAGAAGAACACCAGTCCATCATGGAAAATGATGTATGGGAAATTGTGCCTAGACCCAAAGAAAAATCAGTAGTAACTTCAAAATGGGTCTATAAGATCAAACATGCAACAGACAGAAGCGTGGACAAATACAAAGCAAGGTTCGTAGCTAGAGGGTTCTCCCAGAAGGAAGGAGAAGACTATGACAAGACATTTGCTCCTGTTGCCAGATATACTTCTATTAGAGCCATTTTGTCTCGTGTTGCTTCCATGGGATGGAGTTTACATCAGATGGATGTAAAGACAACTTTCCTCAATGGAGCAATCGAAGAAGAAGTATACATTGAACAACCTCAAGGATTTGCAGTACACTCCAGAGACACTCATGTTTGTAGACTCAAGAAAGCCTTGTATGGACTCATGCAAGCTCCAAGAGCTTGGTATGCCAAAATAGAAAGCTACTTAATAAGACTTGGTTTATTCAAGAGTCATGTAGATCCAAATATTTACTACAAAGTCATGAACAATGCACCTGTGATTCTACTGCTATATGTCAATGATTTATTCTTGACAGGTGAAAAGTCTCTCATCATCCAGTGTAAGAAGGAACTAGCTTCTGAGTGATATGAAAGATCTTGGTCTAATGCATTATAACTTGGGACTAGAAGTATGGCAGAAGTGTGGTGAAGTATTCCTTGGACAAGGAAAGTATGCAGTGAAGATTCTTCAGAAGTTTGGAATGATGGATTGCAAATCCATGGACACTCCTATGACCACAGATATAAGGAAAGTAAGAGACTCGAATTCTGATCCAGTAGACCCGTCCCTATATCGGCAATTGATTGGGTCATTGATGTATTTAGTGAATACTCGACCAAATATTTGCTTTGTTGTAAACACCCTAAGCCAGTTTCAGGTGGAACCCCGACATGAGCATTGGATAGCTGCAAAGTATGTTCTAAGATATATTCATGGGACGCTAGACTATGGCTTAAGATATACCGCATCCAGTGATATACAGCTTCATGGATTCACAGATTCAGATTGGGCAGGAAGTGCAAAAGACAGAAGGAGTACTTCAGGGATGTGTTTCAACTTGGGCTCCGCTATGATATCTTGGGGCAGCGGGAAACAAAAGTATGTCGCACTCAACACAGCAGAAGCAGAATATATCGTAGCATGTGAGGCATGTATAGAAGCAATATGGCTAAGAAAGCTGATTTCTGGATTATTTGATCAGGTTCCAAATTCGACCATAATATACTGTGACAATCAGAGTTGTATAAGGCTATCTAAACACCCAATGTTTCATGAACGATTGAAACACATTGAGATCAAATACTACTTTATTCGAGATAGAGTCCAGCAAGGAGAAGTGAAGCTCCAGTATATCCCCACAGATGAACAAACAACAAATATTTTGACAAAGCCTTTGTCCAGGATAAAGTTTGCATACTTACGAGACAAGTTGGGGATCGTGGAAATAACTCCCTCAGCTGAAAGGGAAGAGATGGCTCTCCAGGTTGGGAGGGAGCACTGATATATCATTGATTTATGTACAATCATTTTTCAACTTGGAAAATGGTCCAGGATGGGCAGTTCCTTTCCAGTTCGAAAAGTGGTTTGAGATTTCTGACGAACAGGCATTTTCCAGTTCGAAAAATGGTCTAGATCGGACAGTCATTTTCGTAAGGAAAATGACTCGATAGATTGTTGATGTACCATAGATAGCGATTCCCCTTGTGGCCAGTGTGGGGGAATGGTCTAGGACAATCATTCTTCTTTCTTGGCAGTCACTCTCAGTAGTGGTCAAGCAGAATGGTCCGCCTCGTCGGGCAGTCATTCTTTCAAAGTTCACAGTTGTGAGCAGTTTCGAAGAATGGTCCGTTTTGGAGGTTGGTGCAAGACAGTCATTTCCTTAGGAAATGGTTCGGACAGTCATTCCCTAGGGCAGACTCATTCTCCGCAGGTTGCACTATGTTTAGTGCCGAAGAAATGGCCCAGTTAGGTGAATCGTCCAGGTTCAGCAATAAAGGACAGGCATTCCCTAGGGCAGACTCATTCTCTCCAGGTTGCACTGTGTTTAGTGTCGGAGGAATGGCCCAGTTAGGTGAATGGTCCAGGCTCAGAAATCAGGGACAGTTATTCTTCCATGCTTGGGAAGAATAGTCCAGATAGCCCGTGGTTGATGCTTTTACTGTATGAGAGCAGATGCTCTTCCAGATCTCACAGGTGTGAGTGGAAGAATGGCCCATATGACTCAGTTTATATCATGATATTGTTTTTATGCAGGTTGATATCAGATGATATGATTGCTATGGAAACTGTATGTCTCTGGACAGTAGATGTATGCTACTGTGATGGATATGTTCCACTGGTTGTGACTATGTGTCACTGATTAAGTAGTCGCGTACTACTTGGTGTGGTTGTGTACCACTGGATAGTAGTTGTGTACTACTATGGATAAACACAGTTGTGTTCTATCATATGACATTGTACTAATTATCATGGAGATTATCCAATTGGATAATGATGACGGTGCTCGTGATTCGATCATGAGATAGTCTGTGTGGCTATAATGATGCTACCGATTGAAAGGTCAGTTTGTGCTCAAGACCATTACCTATTATAAGTTCCTAGGGAGTGTTGATATTATGGTAGTTGCAAGAGGTATTAACCTCCACTTGTGACTTTTTATGAGATTAGAATATTCCAGGAAGCAAGAGAAACCCTAAAAGACTTGGACATAACCCTAGAAGAGAAGTCGACTAAAGAAAATATTTTATATCGAGTCTTTATCCTCCAGAAGAAGAAGTCAGCCCAGACAGCTTAGAGAAAGCAATATAAATACAGGATGCCAGTTCTCATTTGAGAGAGACATCTCGGAATTGCATAAATCCACTTGTGCGCACTGCAGAAATCTAGTAGTGCGCAAGTCTAGGGAGCAGCTGCAGTTCCTGCAACTTGTAATTTTGGTTTTTTGGGGTTGGACTTTCTTATCAGTCTTGGTTATCTTTGTTTGGTGCATTAGCCTTGGTTGGCTATTGATTTGCTACCGGAATTCTTCTCTCTGTCAAGGTCAAGGTGCTCAGGGGTGGCATTAGTGCCTATGGTTGGGTGACAATATTGCTAAATTGTCTATGGTTAAACGAGCACACCCACTTTTCTAACACTTCTTTCATGAATTCAATGTTTCAGTGTATAATAAGTCAAAGGGAGGATTATATGGTAATGACACATTAATTCGAGCAAATGACATGGGTTTCCCCTTGGATCCACATTTAGCCCCCCTCTCTTGTGGAATCACAACCCCCCATCGTTATCGTCCCTCTCATATCACAGCCAACAATGTGTAATTATTAATAATTCGTGGGGATTAAAACTGGGGATGTTACAATTGGGGGTGATCCATCAATTCGTTGTAGTTGTGTTTGGTCATTCATGTAATGGTGCATTGAGCCTAGATGGTGTATTAGGTGCATTGAATAGGGACATTAGCACAAACCCAACTAAACTTATGTCCAATGTGCACCTTGGCATTGGGAAGCTCAAGGATGCATATCTAGAGTTCATACAAAAAAGCGAACATATCATATAGCAGAAATATCAAATATTGGAACTCCAGATATGCAACCTTGATCATCGAACCTCGAGGTGCATATCAGACCCAGGTTTAGAGTTCATGCCAATTGGCGAACATTTCAAATATCAGAACTACATATACACAATGCAAATAGCAAAAATATCAAATATTGGACCTCTATATATGCAACCTTGAGCATAGCAACCTCGAGTTGCATACCAGACCCAGGTTTAGATGGGTCTGTGCTAGTACGATGCTTTCAAGGAGACTGTCCCAAGAATATCTACATCCACCCTACTCTTGAATAAATATGTAAAAAGTATCCACATAACCATGGCAGTAGGCATACACTAATGCAGATGTAGTAGGCATAACAATGATCTCAATTGATCCAAGCGAAGACATGGATGGCCCTGTGCAAACCACCTCAGTGCCCCCAGCTGTGCACACCAACCCTTGCACCCCAACAGCTGGGTGCCCCACATGCCAAGAATACCAACTGTGGTCAAGGGGCAGCACCCCAAAAGCTCTACAGCATTTGGCACAGAAAACACCACAGGCACCTAATTCCAGAGGTTGCACACCAAACTCCAGCTCCACCCTTCAGTATTCCATTAGGCACCAGGAATGCCAACAATCATCCAAGACCATTATGGAAGGTTAACTATTGCCAAGAACAGAGAATGCCAACAATCACCGAAGACCGTTATGGAAGGTCATCAATTTCTGTAATGAAGTCCTGGTGCTTTAGTATAAATATTTGTGCATATATCTTGTTAGCTCTCAAAGATGTTTTTGTTTCAATAATCACCTAGTAAACAGGATTTTGTGTCCCGGCTCTTAAAACTTTTGCATTCAGGGTTTCTCAATCTCTCCATCATTGTCGGTTGTACTATCATATATCTTCCCCGTTTTGATCATTAACGGAAGAGATTTAATGCTATATTTCTGTCTCAATTGTGAATCTGTATGCACAACTCTGAATTCTCTCAGGTTTCGAGTTGTCTTTTGAGCATAATCTCCTGTTGTTATGATATTTGTGACTCTCATCTTTTGGACTGCATCGACTGCATCCACATTGATGGTTTTTTTTTCCTTAACATTCTTGGACCTATTTGCTCCATTTTGTGGACTGCATCAACATTGATGGGTTTTTTTCCTTAACAATCTAGGACCTATTTGCTCACAATTTTAATAGATATAGTAGTTATAACAGCTTTGCTTTAGATTTTTGGGCATTTGTGCTCGTGATGATTTCTCTTGCAACCCACAAATGCAAACAAATTCTAAAAACACTTTAAAATAATTTTTTAAAGAAGAAACAGAAGTAGCAGTTGCTCGTGTACATATATTGTTTTATTAACAGTGAAAAGATGTAATGTTTTATTAAAAGTTAAAACCCATATCGTTTATTAAAGGTTAAAGAAAGGATTTTCTACAACTTAAACAGGTTGAATGGAAAGGACTGTTAGACTCGGATAATTCATATGTGACAAAGAGAGACCTATTGATGTATTGCTGCAATATGTTGTTCTGCGTATGAGAAGAATGCTACAGAAGTGCAGCCCTGCATAGAAATTTTTTGGTTGCCCACTAATATTTCAAGCATATAGGACATGCTTGAGAAAGATACAGCAGGTTGTCCCTCAGAATTCCAGCAGGCGGTTATGAGATCAATACGCATGGAATGATCAAGATAGGACCCCGGTTTTGAGATTCATACGTGTGGAATGATCAAGATAGGACCTCAATGCCAAACCCAGACACAAAAGAAGAATAAATTCAGTGGTGCAGCCAAGAAAACAAAAAAAAACGTTTGTGAACATACCACCAGAAGTCCTCGACTGTATTGAAGGTGTAAACAGGGCGCAACGAACTCCCCCAGGTAGCCTGCTTAGACTTCCCATTTGGATTATCAAACCAGAAAGTCCATGAATGCTCGAGTGGGTGGGTATTTGCAGGCTCTATAGGCCTTTCAATCGCATCTACTGAGTCCACGATTTCCCCTTCTTCCGCTTCTCCGCTATCTTGATGTACCTTTGATTGATCACCCATCTCCGCTTCCCCCATTCTTCTTCAGCCGTAATCACACTACCTGTCTATAACAAACCCATTATGAGAAAATAACAACAACAAGAAAAAAAGAACTGTACAATGAAAATAAAAATAAAGAATGGCCATCACTCACGCAAATAAAGGAACCCAATGCAGTGAAGAAAACCTCCAAACCAAATGCCGAAAAAAATTTCAACTGATGCAAAAAACAGTTATTCGAGCCTGTGAACACTCTAGAGTTGCGGTTGAGCCCTAATTTCTTGATCTCCTCTGTGAAGTTTGTCTTCAACTACAATTGATTTGGAAGAAGTCCGGGTGCGGACAACACACTGAAACAATGGCGGCGATTATATGCAGTCTGACAAGTGTAATCGTTGGTAAGAGAGAAGGGGGGGCAGTTGGGATTGAGGACAACTCCGGACCCTGGTAAGCCAAACACCCTCAGAGCCCGCCCTGGTAACTTATTCCACCACACAAGAGTCAAGTTGTTCAATTTACCAATTACACGTTCCTTCCACTTTATCTCTCTGCTTTTAACGTGTGATAAGTGGTTAAATGATTCGCGGGTAAAAGGAATTTAAATATTAAGTTTTAATGTTTTATTTTTAATATTAAAAATGTGTTTTAATATACAATTTGAGTGGTGGTTTTAATGCCTAAGAATATTTGTTTCTTCTTCGGAGGTTACACGCAAGGTTCAAAATCACGTCATGAGCCTTMCAGCACGTCCTAGAAGTAYRATGAAATATTTGTCCSTCCGAAAAAAAAAAAATTCTAAATTTTGTKTTTKTTAATTTATTGGGAAATGTAAATCSAAATTCAAAATTTCYTATGAAGTGTAAAATTTTAAAATCCTCGTCATCATAATTTTTAGTTCGYGTGAATTCACTYATCATGARTTTTAAAGATTTAATACCTAGTGGGTTGGTTGGTCATCAGTGTTATGAAGAAATTGGTAGATATGACTCGTGTTACTCGCTTGGAAYACTGCTTGAGTAATAGAAATGTCACRTTGATTAGATAAGTTTTTTAATAATTTGTATGTCGCCTAGAACACTACACAACACTGCACAAGTAGGYTAGTAGCTYGAATACGAAATTCAATACCAAGTTCAAGTTTGCCACCGATATGTRACCTGCTTCTAGATAGAGCAASAAATGAAATACYTGTGTGTGAACCTTTTGMGATGAATTAGTGTTTCGGCTCAYTGTTTCACACAGTTTCTATAGAAAACCAACTCTATAAATATGTAGTCGTGATTCTTCCCAACTCTGCCCATCCCAGAGAYGGCGATCATTCCCTTTCCATGAACTCAYTGACCAAATGAGCATTTTTCATCAAAATGAACAAATATTAAGACAGTCTRMATGTGGAAAAGAAAATACAGTATGGAGGACGAGAGGAACAAAACCTTCCATGGAAGTCACTGAGAGAGCAAGYGAATGAGGTGGGAGTGAAGTGCAAGAGATCAAATCTTTGGAAGCCCGAATCGAAGTGGGAAAGCCTGAATCCGGCACAAACCCTCTCGCTTCAGAGCTTCCCACCACCGATATCAACAATGCCTTGGCTCCTTATGTCAGTGTGAAACAATTTGATCAATTGTCGCTCTCAGAGACAACGAAGAGGGGTTTCAAAGATGGTAATTCCACTCGTAAGACCTCCATACATTGGGTTGCTCTGCCTCATGTCCTTTGCGGTCGAGACGTTCTCGGTGTTGCCAAGACTGGCTTCGACAAAACTCTCGCTTTCCTCATTCCAATAAGGTGCCTTCCTTGGCTGTCCATTTGATATACAACCATTTGATGTTGAATCTCTTATTTTTGTTTTTTTGTTTGTTCAACGATTTCCTTCATGAAACCCACTCTGAATGCATTACACTTGTTGCACTGACACTGCCCATGCTTATACCCGGAGCCTAACATTCCCAATGTTGGAAAATCAACATAACCCATTACTACATTTCACATAGGGTACTCCATAACCCGATAAAACCCTAGCTTCAATAGCAACCACAGTGTAAACGCTTGCACATGAATGTACATCAAACCTAATAGCAATTACATAGTCCTTAACTAAAAATCATCACAATATAGTTCATACTCATTGTTGCATTCACCTTGATTGCTCAAAAACATCGAGAACAACACAACTTCAGTAACTATTGCAAGGCATAATTTTGCGAAGAAAAATAGTCCCTGGTCAAAATTGCAGAGCTATTAAATCAACTAAAACACAGTTTATCACTTGAACCCATTACTGCATTTTTGATTGGGTAGTCGAAAACCTCGCAAGATCACAACTTCGACCATTACAGATATATTGCTCACCTGAGCACCAACCTTGATAACATGGCCCTTAAAATAAAGGCCCAAGGGCATGAGGAGACTAAGTGAAGGGCCATCAAATTGATTTATAGAGGCTCCTTGTAAAGTTATTGCATGGATTTTGACATCCTAACAAAATAAAAAAATTACAGAAGTAGAGTGCTTTTGAAAATTTTTTTCAGAATTCCTGCCAAAGGGCATGAGGTGACCAAGTGAAGGGCCATCAAATTGATTTATAGAGGCTCCTTGTAAATTTATTACATGGATTTTGACATCCTAACAAAATAAAAAAAGTACAGAAGTAGAGTGTTTTTGAAGGGTCTTTTACAAAGTGACCATACATCCTTCCTCAAAAAAAATATCTTTTGTTCGTAAGTATTTTCAGCGAAAAAAACTATCTTGCTTAGAAAGAAAAAATTGTTAACTACTATGCTTCTATACACATATCTTCTATGCTCTATATAGAGTAAACAAAAAAAAGTTACATGTAAACTTATGACGTGTGATCTTAATTTCAATTTGTCAATTGAAATGTAATTTTTTTTTTTAACTTTTCATTATGGAAGGGTTGCATGAGTATATACCCTTCTCACTTAAATTAAGACTCACCCTTCAAATTTGATCACTGGTCACAGGTTCAAATCCACACGGGGTAGGGTATCTATACCTTTGTAGACTTAAACAGTCAAATTGCCACGTAGAGAGGGTCCCTTGTCCCACAAATAAGGGGGCTCATAAGTCTCATACATCAATTTGATGTCTGATTGTGACCTTAAAAAATATGATTTATAATTAAGCATAGCTCTTTAATGAATACAAAATTAAAACTCCATCAACTAAGTTCATGAAATGCAAATATTCATTTATGCTCTATTTATATGTTAAAATTTTGAAAAACTTAATTATATTTAATTGAAACTTATTAAACTTCATTAACGTGTATAACTCCTAATTGATTTTAACTCTACTGTAACCTTTTTTATATATAATAAAAATTAATAGTTCTTTTATACATATAGAGCATGTTATCCTATTTCTTAAGCAATTATATATATTATACTATTTCTTAACTATTCAACAACAATTATATATATTATACTATTTTTTAATTATTCAAAAGCAATTATATATATAATTGTTTTTAATAATTAAATATTTCTTAACCATTCAAAAGCAATTATATATATTATACTATTTCTTAACTATTCAACAAAAATTATATATATTATACTATTTCTTAATTATTCAAAAATAATTTTATATATATATATATATATATATATAATTGTTTTTGAATAATTAAGAAATAGAATAACACACTATAAACTTTTTATGTATTTTCGAAGAAAAAAAATATTGTGAAAATCCATCCACAGTAACATAAATCTTTCAATAGTCCCCGAGGTGTAGGACAGTCGGTGATGGAGTGTGTTGTTAAGCCACTCTGTGATGTTAAAGTCGCCGGTTCGAAACCTGCGGGGACAAAAAATCCAACCATGTTAAGGGTTGGTGTGGCTCAGGCCGGGTGCGATCCCCGAGTGATTTTGACGTCTTAGATGCCCCTGAGTCGCGGTTTCTCAAGCCACAGGTTGATTTTGACGTCTTAGATGCCCCTGAGTCGCGGTTTCTCAAGCCACAGGTTAATCGCGTAGCCAACAGGTCTCGCACAAATTAACAAACAAACAAAAAAAAACATAAATCTTTCAATATATCATCATCTTTATATAAATGAATTTGGATTTTATGTATTTTCAAAAAAAAATTGTGAAGATTCATCCACAATAACATATAATCTTTCAAGCCCCGTATGGGGTGACAGCTGGAGCAAGCGTGACATCTGGCTTCAACTTGAGTCAAGGTTTAAATGCGGGAGGCCATCCATTTAACACCAGCCCTATGGATGCAGGATAGCCATTATCGTTCTGCGATGGGAGGACTCCTCGAGCGAGCGAGCATTAACAAAGTCGGCGAGTGCAATGGTAAATGCGGTCATGAGGATTTGCGTTCGGATCATTGGTTTTTTAGTGTTTCGCCCATGGTTCTGCTCTGGGTTTGGAGACGTTGGTGTTGCTCAGAGCTCCTTGTGCCCTGGTACACCAGTCTTCTGTGGAGATTCGCTGCTAGTGCATTGGTTCTCAATTGGCTTCAGCCTGTGCGCACTTCTGGGAGAAAGCTCAGCAGCATGCCAAGGAAAAGGGGTGTGCCACGACGGGGCTCGACTTGGTATGCCCGTAAGGAACAACGGCAGCGCAGGGAGCAACTCGAACGCGCTCTGGTCATGGCCACTTCGATGCTGAGACAAAAGGCTCGAGCCGAGGAGAAGGCTCTGCTCTCTACCATCGCAGAGAAGGAAATTG
>JZKD02S2206530.1:24222-39633 GCA_000966675.3 Picea glauca
TCACCTTATAGTAGAATTTTTCGTTGAATATATATATATATATATATTTACTTAACTGAACTATAATTATCTAGGTGAATGTTGTTGGTGCTAAATTATTGTAATTGAGGGATTTTGCGAACATTTTAAATGGTCTACTATCTTTTATGAAATGAATGGTCTTGTTGATTGGATTGGACGCATACAAGAATTACTTTAGGTGTGATAAGGTAGTTGGGGAATTGAATGAGAGGGGAGGATAAGGAAGAGGGCAGGGGACTTGGAGAGGGGTATCATTTTGTTTTGGAAAAGGCTGGAAGAGGTGGAAGAAGAGGACGAAAATTTGGAGAACATATTGTTTTGGGAACTCTCACAGGGCACTGTTGTTGCTGGGAAATTTGGGCTGGGGGGTTAGGAAACCACAAGGATTCCTGGAGCTAGAGAGCCGGAGATATTGTTCCTAGTTGGATGGGAGGTTAATATTCAGTTGGGCAGTTTGGGAAAGCTCGAGAACAAGAGAACCAGGGGCTAAATCAACCAACCATCATGTCGAGGTACGTATTTTATGCATTTTACTAGTTGATTTGTTGTTATTACGTTGTTGTGGTATACTGTCTATCAACCAGTTATTCCTTGTAGAAAGAAAACCTTGAACTAAATTGCAGTTATTTCAGTAGGACATTAGGAGATAAATATTATTCTATTGAGCCCTGGAAATGTAAGCCCTTAAAATTTCTCCCTAGTTATCCTTTGTTAACATGTTTGCGGGATTCTTGCTAGTGTGTATCTTTTCCAACTTCAAATGTCCATCTTCTAAGACAGATCGTATGAAATGGTACCTGAGTTCTATATGCTTAGTCTTCGAATGTAAGGCTGAGTTCTTTGCAAGATGAATGGCACTCTCGTTGTCACAGTACAACCTGTTATTCTCTTGTTTCCTTCCCAATTCCTCCATAAACCTCTGTAACCAAATCATTTATTTACCAGCCTCTTTGGAAACAACATACTCTGCTTCTGTTGTTGAAAGTGAAACAACCTTTTACAGTTTCGAAATCCAACTTACTGTTGTTTCACTTACAGTAAAAGCATACCGTGTGGTGATCCTCTTGCTATCTTTATCACTTTCCATATTTGAATCAACATATCCTTGTAGAACAATGTCTGAACCTCCAAAACATAATGCATGAGTAGAAGTACCTTTCAAATACTTGAGAATCCACTTTACTGCCTCCTAATGTTCTTTACCTGAATTGTTCATATACCTACTCACAACTCCCACTGCATGTGCAATATCTGGTCTTGTGCAAACCATCTCATACATCAAGCTGCCAACTGTTGATGAATAAGGGACCCTATACATGTATTTTATCTCCTTCTATGTCTCGGGACACATTTCTTTGGTTAATTTGAAATGGTTGGTCAAAGGTGTACTAACTAATTTTGCATTCTTCATTCTAAACCTCTCCAATGCCTTCTCTATGTACTCACCCCGAGACAATGTCAATTTGCGATTTTTCCTATCTCTTGTTATTATCATACCAAGGATTTTCTTTGCAGCACCCAAATCCTTCATCGCAAATGAATTAGTTGATTTCTTCTTGAGAACATTTGTATCCTGCATATTAGACCCTGCAACAAGCATGTCATCTACATACAATAGCAAGATAATATAACTTCTATTTTCTAGCCTTTTAAGATAAACACAGTGATCAGAATGACATTTGTTGTAACCTTGTTCTCTCATAAACCTGTCAAACTTCAAATACCACTGCCTTGGAGGTTGCTTTAGGCCATACACGTTCTTCTTCAACCTACATACCAAATTCTCCTTCCCTTTGACCGCATACCCCTGTGGTCGTTGCATATAAATCTCTTCCTCCTTCTCTCATTTTGTTATCACCAGTGATCCTTTGGTGACCTTGCATGCCTTATATGTAAATATAGATATACAACCTTCACTTGCCAACTGCCCTGTTGAAATTGAATTTTTCCTTAGATATGGAATATGTCTTACCTCTTTCAACAGCCACTGGTTTCCATTCCTTTTCTTTATTTTTACCTTTCCCATTCCAACAATTCTGCATGGTGCATCATCGCCCAAATGAACCTGTCCAAAATCACCTTGAACATAATCTATAAAATGTTTCCTATGGGGTGTGGCATGAAATGAAGCCCCTGAATCTACTACCCAAGACTCAGAAATATTACCTACAAAAAGAATCAAAGCATCTTGTAACACATCACCTGTTACATTTGCTTCCTGATTTTTCTCTTATTGTCCATCTCTTTGTTTCTTTGGAGCTCTGCATTCTTTCTTCAGATGTCCTTTCTTCCCACAATTTCAACACTCTATCTTTCCCAATATGGATTTGCATCTTCCCTTCCTAGAATTCTCGCGGCTCCCTGAGCGCTTTCCTCTATCCTTTTGCCATCCCATGTTCTCCATGTTTAACACATTACCTGATGTCTCACATGTGCTTTTCCATCGCATTTCCTCACTAAGGATAACACCAACAACATCATCAATTTTTTAAGTGTTTGAACCAGAGACATAGTTACTTATAGCCATGACCAAGCCATTCCAACTTTTTGGCAATGAGCACAAGATTAGAAGAGCCTTGACCTCATCAACAAAGTCCACTTTTACATAACTTAGCTGATTAGTAACCATATTAAATTCATCTAAATGATCTGCAACAGACCCACCTTCTGACATCTTCATATTAAACAATCTTTTCATTAGAAATACCTTATTGGACGCTGAGGGTTTTTCATACAGTTTATCCAATGCATCCATCAACTCCTTCTTTAAATTTTCTTTCAAAATATTGAAATCCATCGACGCTGACAGGCTCAACCGTATCATTCTTAGTGTCTTTCTGTCAAGAACCTCCCATTCTTTGTCCTTCATGGTCGTCGACTTCTTTACTATTCCACCCAATGGTAGGAATAAATTCTTCTGATATAAATAATCTTCCATATGCATCTTCCATAACTGGTAGTTTTGGCCATTAAATTTCTCGACCCTAAACTTTCCATTTTCCACCATTGCTCCCACTCGAACCAAGAACCCTCTTTTCCTGCGAGTTACCTTTCGCTCTGATACCAGTTGTTAGAAAAATAGGATCGTAGAGTAATAAAATAAGACAAATGCGGAAATAAAACACAAAAGATACACAATATAATAGAGACACATATATATGTGGTTCACCCAATGTGGGCTACGCCAAAGAAATTGCCAGGTCCTTCCTTTATTATTATCCAACAAATGAAGGGTCCAACCTACAACATACCTGATGTAACTTCATCTTATTTCTCTCACAATCTCCTCTCTTAGAATACAATATTCGTAATGATACATAGCCACAATACATCCCTCATAAAAGAGGGTTTCTTTCTAGGGAAAAAACCCTAACATAGCTTCTATCGTCAGATCTACGACCTTATAATGAATGGTCCAGATTTAGCATGAAATTATAATATACATTTACAAGGAAATTTTTCCTTAGGGGGCTTCACCCCCGAACCCTCATTGGGGAACGTTGTCCCCCGAACCCCCGTCGGGGGCCGACTTGCCCTCGAACCCCCAAGCCGGGGGGATGAACCCCCTGAACCCCACAGAGGGGGCAAGCCCCCCTGCATGAAGGGGTGTACAGTCTTCATGAGGTATAAACACAGTTGAAAACAAAGACCTATGAAACAAGAAGATAATCAGGCTCCACAACCAACACTATTGTAGTCTGATAGTTCTCTTTTACTTGTTTCCAGTTTCTCTATGTGTATCAATTGGGCAGGTTTACTTTGTTTACACCATATGTTTGTGAAAATTGTATGCTCTTGTGGTAGTTTTGGTTTACGAGCTAGTGTAATTATGTATTTAAATTCTAGGACACTCAACTCGTTGAGCTTACGTTAGAAACCCATTTTTTTTTATATATAAGATTCCTTGTGTGTGTGTGTGTGGTTTCCATGTACACCCCAAAACGAAATTAGTACTGCAATTATTTATAATTGGGAAAAAACTCAATAGTATCATAAATAAAAAGAGAAATTCAAAGAAAATATGGGTAACCTACACATTAAAGGGTGGATTGAATTTGCAAATCAAGCAATATAAAAGACTTGTGCAATTTAATCCATGTAGATCTTCATTTGTATATTATTGTTCATGCTAATACGATTGAGGTGGAAATGGTGCTCGTGAGGTAGATATGGAGTTTTGGGGAAATGATCCTTGTACCATGGATGACAAATGTCCTACTATATCCCCTAGTCATTCTAGGGTCTCTCAACACTCTAAAAGTAGGCCACAACACCACATAAGTCAAGAAATATGTGAAAAGAAGAGACCATGCCATGAGGTGCAATAATTGGCTTTCTTAGCCACATGAGGATGACACTAGCTCTAGTCATCTTCGAAGTTAAAGAACATAATCAACCTACTCAAGATATTAATGATGGGTGAGTACCCATTATCACAAACCTTAAGCATGTTCATGATGGTTGGGCACCACCCCCTAAGGATCACAATGACCCTTTCCCCGATGAAAGTATAATTCTTGTTGTAGTGTCATAATTCTCTTTGTTTGTTGATAGTTTCTTCGTGTGTATTAGTTGGGAAAACTTACTTTGTTTAAGTTCTATGTTTTGAGCTTTTTTTGGAAGTTTTGTTTTTGAACTAGCACAATTGTGCGTTTAAATTCTATGACACTCAACTCATTGAAGTTGCTTTAGCAAACCCTTATTAATATACAAAAATGTCCTCAATGAACGTATTTTGATGTGTCTTAATACTAAAAATGGAACATCCAGGGTTCATAGATCGAGTGGTTGGGCATATTGTTTGTTTTCCTCCCCACCTGGGTTCAATTCCCATAAGTGTCACGTTGGCCCTTTGTGATAAGGCTAGAAGGATAGGCACCCCCCTTGAGTGGGACCCCCTCATGGGTGTGTCTCTAAACGTTTCGATCCTTACTAAGTCATAAGTTTCCTGCTAGGCGTTGGCTTGCAAGCTGTTGGCACTAGCTTAGGGTTTATAGTGGAAACCAACTAGATTTGAACTTGGGCTTCGCCCAGGTAATCCTGGGGAGTTATCGAATCCCGTAGATCTAAAAAAATACTCAAAATGGAACAATTGTCACAATTATTATTCTAACAAAAACAAAGAAATGTGTGCAAAAGAAAATAAGAGGCCACTTACAAACTTGAAGGTAAATTGTAATTGTAAATCCAAGTAATGAAGGAAGATTTCCACAATACACTATTGATCATAATGATAAGAGTAAGAATTACAAATTAGAGGAAAATCAAAACCCCTATGCTAAAAAATGGGCAAAAAAACCAAACTTTAAGTATAAATCTTGAATAAGGGGTGGCAGGAGCTGGGGGGAGTCTCCATGATCAGAGAGGAAATTTAAAAATCTCTTACTCTTGGGGCTTATGCAATCTATCCAACAACTTGGTTGAGGCTTGAGCTTTATTGTGTGATCTATCACTATCCAAGGAGGTAGTTATTGGAGCTCTCTTAATTTTTGGGGACTCAATGATTATCGTTAAAGCAATGATTGACAAATCCAGTCCTAAAGGAGCCAAGTTAAAAACCATCATCTCCAAAATCAAACATGAACTTATCTCCTTTGTTTGAGTCTCTTTTTTCGATATTAAGAGGGAATTGAACGAGCAAGAAAACCTATGGGCCAAGAGTGCAACAAAGATTATCCCTAACACTTTGGTTCAAAATGGGGTTCAAGACCATATGGTCATCCCCCAAGGCTTGGATTAAGTGGACATCAAACTCATTTAATAACACCATTAATCAACATTTAATTATGAATTGGAAAAATCATAGGATGGGTGATCCCAGGACACTTAACGCCCTCCTCTTCATGCGAAAACATCCTTTGTTCATGGATATTGAATGTTGCTCTATGCTCTGGTACATTCGCAAAGGGATAATTGGTGGGAGAAGGATAGAGCATTGGTGTATTGCAAGATGGGTGATCCATATGGATGTTGGTGGCCTCCCACCTATTCCAACTGGTTCATTTTGGAAGGTTTCTAGTTTGGCAGTTTTTTTCGTAGTTTTCGGGTCCCTAACTTGCAGGGTCATTGTGAGGCCATAAACAACATTTTTAGGGCTCGCCACAATCGAAAACAACCTTAGATAAATAACTACAGAATGTGTAGTCCTCAGATAGACCTTTCCAATGGGCTATCATGTGCTTAAAATGGATATCGTATGCAAAAGTTACGACCCCGGGAAGTTGATGTACTAACTTACCCAAATGGGGCCCACATGACTTTTGGCGCTTCATCTCCTAGGGTTAGGTTTTTGGATTTCTAGGGTTTTTGACATTCTTGTTTATTGTAAAAAAGCCTCCAGAGCCTCATTGTAATCCTCTTCTTGCGAATGAGCGCAACCGTCACATCTCTTCTCAGAGATACGCCGCCACCATTCCAGCAAGCTTGTTTTCCGCTGCATTTTACAATTTCAGCTTATTTCCTTATTGAATAGAAAACCAATTTTACTGTATCTCTGTTATTCTGTGTTAGGCAGATTTCAATAATATGTATTCATTTCATTCTTCTCATAAAATCCGGATCAGTGGTATCAAAGCGGTCTGCTCCTTGTCGTCTTAATGCATGTCCCCAACAAGGTTAGGGTACAAAGAATTGGGTCTCGAGCTTGTTTCTCTTGAGGACAATAGCTCTCACACGCCTAAACGAATTCTCATGGCAGGAGAAAAGAAATATGATGGGACAAGATATCATTTCAAAATGTTTCTTGAGGAAGCCCTCACGCAACAAAGGAACGAGATGATGGATAGTTTCGCGCAAATCCTTCGGCGACTACCAACAGACAACACATCTTCCTCTAGTTGAGGCACCACCCCCTTCAAGGTACAAATCAACTTCGATATTCCTATTTTTGAAGGCCAGATAGACACAAATGTTGTAGACAAGTGATTGAATCTACTAGAAGGATATTTTTTTGTCTATAACTTTTCAAATAGAGAAAAAATTACTTTTGCGCTCCTCAAAGTTGTTCCCCATGTCAAAGATTGGTGGGAAACTTTCTGTGAGAAAAAGGAAATAGAGGAACCCTAATTATTTACNGAGAAGGATAGAGCATTGGTGTATTGCAAGATGGGTGATCCATATGGATGTTGGTGGCCTCCCACCTATTCCAACTGGTTCATTTTGGAAGGTTTCTAGTTTGGCAGTTTTTTTCCTAGTTTTCGGGTCCCTAACTTGCAGGGTCATTGTGAGGCCATAAACAACGTTTTTAGGGCTCGCCACAATCGAAAACAGCCTTAGATAAATAACAACAGAATGTGTAGTCCTCAGATAGACCTTTCCAATGGGCTATCGTGTTCCTAAAACGGATATCGTACGCAAAAGTTACGACCCCGGGAAGTTGATGTACTAACTTACCCAAACGGGGCCCACATGACTTTTGGCGCTTCATCTCCTAGGGTTAGGTTTTTGGATTTCTAGGGTTTTTGACATTCTTGTTTATTGTAAAAAAGCCTCCAGAGCCTCATTGTAATCCTCTTCTTGCGAATGAGCGCAACCGTCACATCTCTTCTCAGAGATACGCTGCCACCATTCCAACAAGCTTGTTTTCCGCTGCATTTTACAATTTCAGCTTATTTCCTTATTGAATAGAAAACCAGTTTTACTGTATCTCTGTTATTCGTGTTAGGCAGATTTCAATAATATGTATTCATTTCATTCTTCTCATAAAATCTGGATCAGTGATATCAGAGCGGTCTGCTCCTTGTCTTCTTAATGATGTCCCCAACAAGGTTAGGGTACAAAGAATTGGGTCTCGAGCTTGTTTCTCTTGAGGACAATAGCTCTCACACGCCCAAACGAATTCTCATGGCAGGAGAAAAGAAATATGATGGGACAAGATATCATTTCAAAATTTTTCTTGAGGAATCCCTCACGCAACAAAGGAACGAGATGATGGATAGTTTCGCGCAAATCCTTCGGCGGCTACCAACAGGCAACACATCTTCCTCTACCTAAGGCACCACCCCCTTCAAGGTACAAATCAACTTCGATATTCCTATTTTTGAAGGCCAGATAGACACAAATGTTGTAGACAAGTGATTGAATCTACTAGAAAGGTATTTTTTTGTCTATAACTTTTCAAATAGAGAAAAAATTACTTTTGTGCTCCTCAAAGTTGTTCCCCATGTCAAAGATTGGTGGGAAACTTTCTGTGAGAAAAAGGAAATAGAGGAACCCTAATTATTTACAGTTGCGGCCACCACGGAATCCTTCAGGGATGCTACTAAGGAACAATACTACCCTGTCAGAAGTTATGACGACTTGTATACCAAATGGACCACACTGCGGCAAGAAAGAGACCAAGCAGTGCCAGATTTCACAAATATCTTCCATACCCTACACACCAAGATGGGTATCAAAGATTCAGAGCGACATCTGGTGCTCAAGTATCGCGGTGTGCTGCATAGATACATCCAGACCAAAATGGAATTTTTTGACATTTCGTCCTTGAGCGCAGCCTATCGATATTTCATCAAAATCGAGCAGAAGCTCAAACAAAACACACATAATTTGGGCCTGGGAACCCCTCACAGCAAAAACCACGAAAGGGCGTCCCAACCTACAGAACAAAGGACAAAAAGTATGGACAGTATCAGGAGAACCAGTTCAAGCCGCAAGCAAAGAAGGATACCGGGAAGTGGTGCGACTTCCATAAGAGCCCTTCGCATAAAACTGTTGATTGTCGCTCAAAGCAGTCGTTGGTGACCAAAGTGAAAGCCTCTGAATCAGATGTGAGTTCTGCCTCTGAGTCAGAACTATAAAGGGGAAGACAGATCATTGACGTGGAATCCAGTGCCACCATTGCTGCCACCAAGCCCCATCCTGGTGAGCCAGTCGAGCCATAAGAAGGCGAGTGCCTTTTCCATTTACAGAAGTGGGTAAAAGGCACCCCATTGCACTTCATCGTTGATAGCGGTAACTAGAAGAACCTCATATCAGTAGAGGTCGTCAAGCGGCTAGCCTTGCCGACAACGCCACACCTGCATCTCTACACCATTGGATGGCTCCGCCAAGGAAGCGATCTCCACGTCAGCCAATAGTGTTGACTATCGTATGACATCAAGCCCTTCAAAGACGAGGTATTGTGTGATGTTGCTCCTCTCGAAGTTTGTAATGTTCTTTTAGGACAACCTTATTTATGGAAACATCATGCTATATATGAGTCTAGACCTCGTAGGGTTATTATTACTTTGAACATAAAATTGTACAAGATACCCGAGGGAGTCCCTCCTAGTACTATTTCCTTGATCTTTTCCAAGCAATGCAGGAAGGTCATATCTCAGACTGAGAAATTTGTCTTCTTTGTGATTCGCTCTCAGAGTAAGTGAAAGATTGCGGCCACATCCAGGGCCTCCATGACCGATATCTCCATACAAGAGAAGCAAGTGGATAAGATCGTGGAAGAATACTCATATATTTTCTCCTCTCCTATCAGGTTACCTCTGCACTGCCAGGTCAAGCATCCCATCAATCTTACCTTAGGCGCACCGCTACCCAATGGGTCGGTCTACCACCGCTCTCTATTAAAAAACTAGGAGATCAAGAGGCAGATCCAAGAACTGCTCCACAAGGGGCACATCTGTCTCATCTCATCGCCTTGTGGGAGCCCGATTGTATTGGTGGAAAAGAAAGACGAGACCTGGTGACACTGCATTGATTATCGTGCCCTGAATAAAATCATAGTTTGGAACCGGTACCCGATTCCCCGAATCAACGACCTCCTTGATCAGTTCACGAGGGCCAAATACTTCAGTAATATTGATCTGAAGTTTGTCTACCACCATGTCCCAATAGAACATACAGATGTATGGAAGACCACCTTCAAGTCAAAATAAGGTTTTTTTGAATGGTTGGTCATGCTCTTTGGTTTGACAAATGCTCCAACAACTTTTATGAGGATGATGGACGATATCCTGTGACCTTTCACCAGTACTTTTGTAGTGGTGTATCTGGATGACATCCTCATCTACAACAAGACTTGGGCGGAATACTTGCATCATTTTCAACAGGTTCTCCACACCCTGCGACAACACAAACTATATGCAAGCTTGGAAAAATGCTTCTTCGACATGGGCATGGTCCATTACTTAGGATACATTATTGATCAATATGGTGTGCATGTGGATCCAACCAAGATCCAGGTCATCCGTGATTGGCCAACCCAAACAACACTCATTGAGCTTCGAAGCTTCTTGGGCCTCACCAATTTCTATCGCAGGTTCGTGTTGGGATTCTCTCATATCGCATGGGCCCTCAGCCAAGTAACTTGGGGTGACGATAAGGAAAAAATTGTGTGGGGCCTGTCCCAACAACGAGCCTTCGATGACTTGAAGCAACGTTTATGATCATCCCCAGTACTTTCATTACTGGACCTGCAACATCCCTTTGAGATCGAGACAGATGCTTCAGATTGGGTTGTGGGTGTCGTTCTCACTCAAAACGACCACCCCGTGGTGATTCATAGTGAGACACTATCAGATGATGTCCGTAAGTACCCTACTTATGACAAAGAAATGTACTCCATTGTGCAAGCCTGCCGCCAGTGGAGACATTACATTCTGGGTAAGGAGACAATCATCCACATTGATCACAAGCCACTACAGTTCATGCACACCCAGGGCAAATTGTAGAATGACCGCCATTAGAAGTGGTCCACATACTTACAACAGTTCCACCTGAACATCAGGTATAAAATAGAAAGTACCAACCGAGTTGTTGATTGCCTCAGCCGACCTCTAGTCGCGACACTTAACATGGTGCTAGACTCTTGCAGCCATGAGATCTCTGGATACCCCCACCTCTATGAGAGAGACTCTGACTTCTCCACCACTTACCAAATGTAGGGAGAAAACTCAGTGGTCGCTAATTTCCATATTCAGGATGAGTTGTTGTGTCGTCTGGGCCATCTCTGCGTTCCATCAAGCGACCATGCGAAGCTGATTTGGGAAGCTCACTATAGTCGGCTGGCAGGACAATTTGACGTTGAAGAGACAATGACAGTGCTACAAAAACATTTGTAATGGCCGAAACTTCGATAGGATATCGACAAGTATACCAGGTCCTGCACCACCTGCGCTATTGCCAAACTGACAAATAAGAAACAGGGACTGTACACCCCTCTTCCTACTCCTGACAAGTCGTGGGAATCCATCTCAATGAACTACATGTCAGGTTTCCCGTCCACCAGGAGGGGAAATGACTGTGTTTTTTTGGTTGTTGATCGCTTTTCCAAGATGGCGATTCTAGCCGCCTCCAAGAAGAACATCACTGTAAAGGCCACTGTCAAGCTCTTCAAATCGAGACAGTTGGTTCCTCAACACATTTTGGTCGAGCCTCTGGTCACTGTTGGATGCCAAGCTCACCAAATCCATTGCATTCCACCCCCAGATAGATGGCCAAACTGAGGTCGTCAATCAAATGATCATACATATCCTACACATGTACGCATAGCTACAACCAAGCCCTGCATAGATCAACCAGCCACAACCCCTTTTAGGTGGGGTTGGGATTCCAACCATTGGGCCCCATGGATGTTGCACTACCCCTAGCAAACACCTCGACCGACTCGTCTCCTGCTCCACCAGAAGCTGACAAAGCCACCCGGTTCATTGAGCAGATCCATCACATCCGCCAATAGGTTCAAGATCTTTTACATAAGTCTAATGCCAAGTACAAGCAACGCCATGATCAACAATGGGTGCCACATAAGTTTCAGGTGGGTGACAAAGTTTGGTTGCACTTGCAGAAAGAATGCTTTACAAGGCCCCATCAGAAACTTCACCCACTTTGGTATGGGCGATACACCATCACCAAGGCTGTGGGTGACAATGCTTTTGCGCTCAACATTGCTCCTTTCCTTGGACTGCACCCAATCTTCAACGTGGCTCTCCTTCGACCATATTTCCCACCATTATTGGACACCTCAGAGATAGCAGAGCAGTTGACACCAACAGAGCTCAACCCTGACTACATGCAATAGGAACCCAATGATCAGATTGTGGACACACAGATCAAGGGCACCCGACAACAAAGGATCCAGCTTTATCGAGTTGTCAAAGCAGGGCAACTCCTGCACCAAGGTAAGTGGCTCACCCGTGGCCAAATTTAGCAGAAATTTCCTCATCTAATGGGGGAACTCGATCAAATGGATACCATTGCTTCCTAAGCGGTGAGGATTGATCCAGATGGATGTTAGTGGCCTCCCACCTATTCCAACTGGTTCATTTTGGCAGTTTTCCTGTTTGGCATTTTTTTCCTAGTTTTCGGGTCCTTGACTTGCGGGGACGTTTTGAGGCCCTAAACAACTTTTTTAGGGCTCACCACAATCAGATAGAACTCGGATAGACCTTTCCAATGGGCTATCGTGCGCTTAAAACGGAGATCGTATGAAAAAGTTACAACCCCGGGAAGTTGATGTACTAACTTACCCAAACGAGGCCCACATGACTTTTGGTGGTTCATCTCCTAGGGTTAGGTTTTTGGATTTCTATGGTTTTTGACATTTMTATTTATTGTAAAAAGGCCTCTAGAGCCTCATTGTAATCATCTTCTTGTGAATGAGTGCAACCATCGCATCTCTTCTCAGAGATAAGCCGCCACCATTCCAAGAAGCTTGTTTTTTGTTGCATTTTACAGTTTCAGCTTATTTCCTTATTGAATAGAAAACCAATTTTACTGTATCTTTGTTATTTTGTGTTAGGCATATTTTAATAATCTATATTCATTTCGTTCTGCTCATAACATACGGATCAATGACTTACCCACGCACTTGGCAGTTTGGTAAGTATCATGGTTAGCATTAGTACCTTTTTTGGTTCATTTATTCTATGGATAAGTCTTTTCCTTTCAATAGTCTCTTGTGTGAACAAGGAGTAGAGGGGGTTAAGTCTCTCTTATCACATCTCTTTGGCTTGCTTCGACACTAGAATTTCACCCAATATTTCCTTGTATGATGTCATAGAATGTTTTGGAGAAGTTGAGGCATTTGGGTGGTAGAATTTGTGGCAAGAATCATCATTTTTCTATGGGGAACCTTTGCAACAGTCAATTGTTAATTTGGAAGTTGGGTCCTTAGGGGACATGGTATTCTTTGTTTGCAATAACCTTTTTGAGAATTTGGGTTGACCATAACCCTGAATCCCTACACTTCTATGTCAACGTTGTTTTTGATTGTGTAAAAGCTTGTTATTTTAGTAAGACTGTTAAAGGCTCGTGTTATAAATCCGGGTTTAGTGTATCGAGATTGTGTTTCATTGTAAAAGATTGGTGTTTTGAATCTAGGTACAATATTGTGAGTATTTTTTGGTGTCGGGTCATGGAAAAATAAAGTCTACTCATCAGGCATGGCGACAATGCCATTGGAACTCTGATTTCATACCTCAAAAAGACAATAAGTGTCGATGTCGTTCAATTTGTTGGTGTAAGCAAAAGATTTGTTCTTTCCCATTGGTCTCTTTCTCAAGTTTCTTGTGCATAATTATGCAATATGGATAGGGGCGATGTTTATGAGGTCCATAGAGTCATGCATCACCATGAGGAACTAATTCAAGCCAATATAAGTGTTATTTTATTTGTGTCCTGCTTCCATCAACCAAAATGTTAAAGCGATGAGTATTCTTGTGCACCAGAAGCAAAGGATATATTTTCTTGAAGCAGAGCGTAAGAAATCATGTAATCTTACACTCAATCAACACATGGAATCCTTAACAACGGCCTCCAACAACAAGGGACATTGAACTCTATGCAAGTCAAGCCTAAGGAGGAAGAGACAATCCATCAACTAAGAGACCCTATGGAAATAGAAGGACAAAGCTCCCCCCAATCTAATGAGGTAAGACGAGGAGGATAGTGCTCTTGTTTATCATTAATATTATGTATTTCAGAGCTATATGTAATTTGAGAGTATACACTAAACAAACCACATGTAGACCAACCTAGAACATCTATTTTATAGTTTGTTGGAATCTTTTTTATGTTTTTTCATAAAAATGTCTTATCTTGCCAAAAAATATAAGAAACAACCCCATGCAAGTTGTTGTAAGCTTCAATTACAATTTTTTTTTTAAATAAATACAAATTCTATTATGATTAAAAAAACATATAAATCTTAAATAATTTTTATATTTTTATATTTTTTACAAATAAAATTTTAATATAATTTATTTGTATTAAAACATTATATTAAGATATTATTAGTCCCTTCCCTTCGGGCTAGGCAAAGACCATAGTAAACGGTTTGTTGGGTTTCTATTAGTCATGCACACAAACCGATATTTTAACCTAAAGTTTTGGGAAATTTGAAGTCACATTTCATTTTTTATCCAAAGTTTCATGTTTGAGTCTTATTTGACCTCATATCAAAGAAAATTTAGGATAAATGTCAAATAGTTGTGACATGGTTGAGAGAATTTCGGGCTATAGGGATTAATTCTATATCTGATGTCTAGCATTAGTTCTAGACATTAAATGTTTAGGCTTTCTCCATGTTTATTGTTTTCTAAAACACTTCGTAATTTTGTTACACATATTGCTCCACCAATGACACTTGTCAATCTCAAACACCATGCTCCATGACACTTGTCTTTTCTCCACGACACTGGTTTGTTGCTACCTACCTACATCATAGAAGAAGTGAAATAGTCTAGATTAGTCACCACATGAAGACCTATAGTGTGTGGAAAATACTGTGAAACATCGATTCACTCTGTCTTAGGTTAGAAGCACAACCAGGCTCTGGGGTAAGTAAGTAACCTTACCTGAGATGAACAAAGCACCATTGAACCTAAATAGACAAAGGATACAAATACAACATAGTTAACAACAACAAAACACCTGAACTAAAACAAATAAATAATACAAACACATCAAAGTTAACAACAACACATCAGAACAAAGACATATAGATAGATTGGGCAAACAAGTATCTAATCGGTAGGTAGCAACTGAGAGACAGATTGGGAAAACCAATATCTGATCAACATGAAGCAACTGAATATTTACGGTAAGGTCTACATTTTTTGGTAAACATTTCCTTACTAGGATTATTGTATTAACTAATATTAGAGCAACACAATATGAGAATTGAATTAGACACGGCATGATCTACTTACTTAATTGTTGGATCGACTAAGAATTGAATTAGACATTGCATGATCTACTTACTTAATTGTTGGATCGACTGTTGTGGTTGTAGGTTATGCCTCAGTTGTGGTTGTAGGCTATGCCTTTGTAAGACCCTATTCTTGGTACTGGATTTATCGGTACTAGTCCTAGTACTGGATAAATAGGTTGTAGGCTATGTCTCTATAATACCCATTGTTGTTGGTGTTGGTACTATATTTACCGGTACTGGTC
>JZKD02S2206541.1:0-10182 GCA_000966675.3 Picea glauca
CTACCACACATGAACTCTTAAGGGTCTTCTTGTCTCCTAGTAACAATAGAATTTCTTTCACCCCTTTACCAGGTCCATTATTATAGCTAGGAACCATTAGGAACTAAGTCTCAAACTTGGCCAAATTTATTCCCATACATCACTTGTAAATAAAAATTTCCATATATAGGGTGTTTGTGGTTTTTAGGATCTTGTGCATGCCCCATGAGATATCAAGCAAAAATTTTGACCTATGTACTTGGTTTTTGGCATTGAAAAATTCCACGAGGCCATGAAACCCATCCAATCTACACTAAATGTTAAAATTGCACATGTATACCACTTAGAGAGAAATAATTCTCGCTACAATGCATTTAGGGTAGTCCTGGGCCATGTTCTTGAACCATGATCCCTAGTGTATACCATTACTACCAATGTATCTAATATTCGATTCTAAACCATGGACTAGACCACAAAACCAATCCTTTATTGAAAAAATGTCAAACTCACAACCATACCCTAATTGCAATCCAAAAGTTACATCTTCACATGAATACTATGGAGGTTTTGGTATGTGTGTATGGATTGTGAATCATAGGAAAAACTATTAGGTCCTATGCCCTTAATTTATTTATACAAACAATATCTTGGGACACAAGAACTATCACCTATTAGGATCTAAGTCCATATTTTTCACACTTAAAGCATGAACAAACCTATATGACCCATCAAATTCATGCCAAAAACAATTTTTTTCTTAGTTTGAAATTGTAGGCCAACAATTCCCTATCTAGGGCCCTAGTATTTCTTTTAGGTGGCCTATGCATGTCATATCAACTCTAGAAGAAACAAACTTAAATACTTGGTCTTACACCAGTAAATGAAAAATATAGAGATGAAACCCATAGATGATCCACCAAGCATCAAAATAATTCATATATCTCATTTGCAAGCTAAGTATTCCATTTATAGGTCCTTTTTGATGATTTAGGGCTATGTGAATGACAAATGAGCCCTAGAAAACATATTAAGGACCAATACATAATGACTTATCATTGAACCATGCTATAAGAAAATATACCTATCCATAATTTGAAAAATGTCAGAATTAAGCCTATCTCTTACACATACACCAAAAATGAACTCTACAAGATCTCTATGGTGCTTCATGACCCCATGCATAGCCTATATAAAATATATCTATATCTTAATCAGAATTCAAGTGTTATGTATACAAGGGCTCTATGGTGGTTTGAGGTTCTATGTAGGGATCACGAGGCTTAAAATAAATTCTATAGATGTATTCCCCTAGTTTTCTTCCTAGAACCATAGATTGGGACTTGAGACCCATCCATGTTGTGCTAGTTGTTGAATTGAGCCCATATTTGACTCATATAAGGATATACTCTATAGGGACTATGTTATGGTGGGCCTCATACATGGCCATGAGATTTAGAAAGACTTATTACTATTAGGGATGATTTCCTTGGTTTATGTCAAATTAACCATGAAATCATGCCCATATATGATTTGTGAAGTAAATGTTCACCATATTCAGATTTTTTGATAATTTACATCTGTATTCATAGTTTCAAATTCTTGGAAGTGACTATCAGAGCCTAAGTCTATGGTTATTATCCCTAAAGTAGTCATTTTTGGCCATATACCATGGAATCGTCATAGTTATTAATAACATGTGCATGTTTCTATATGCCAAGAATGCTTACATGTTATGAAAGAACTAATTTTCTTGAAGTCTTTATATTATGTACATGTTTTGGTGACCTAGAAAACACAAACATATTGGTAAACTAAAACGTGGAATAATTATTTTGACCTAGGCTACATGTCAAGTAAGCATCTAGGCTTGAGCCTCCACAAGCCTAGATTTTGCAAACAAGTTCATATTCTATATTTCATAACATGAGTGGGGTTTTTGTGTATTGAATTATATATAAAAATGTCCACCAACTTCAAGCACTCACCCTTGTACATATTTCTCTTTGTTTCCATAACCTTGATTATCTTTCTTGCTTGTCATGATAACATTGAATTTCTATCAAAAACATGTTTTGATCTCAAATTGTTTCTTAGTACAAACCACCAATCCCTATCCAACATATCTAAGTAAAAACACTTTTTTGGAGTGTTTTTAGAAAACATAAAGATCCTTATTTTCATCTCACATCTTCTTAGAGTTATTATATATCAGCCCACTATCACAGTCTTCCAATACATCACTTTGGTAGAAGGTATCCCACCACTTGCACCCAAAAATAACACACTAGAAATATGAGAAGTCCACTTGCATGATCTCTTATATCTTTCTAATTTAACCTAACTTCTCCTCTATTAGGTTTTGATCATGGTGGCTAGCATTATTATATTGGTTGAACTTGACATCCACTTAATAGTCAAGTGTGACATGTTCATCATCAACATCCTCAGTAAGAAAATGTTGTCCACATTCCCACATAGATAGGAACAAATGCACCTATAAAAATGATTAAAAAAGGACGCTGCCATATGTCTAATAACCCATTCATTGATAAAAACATTATAAATGTTATAATTCAAACATGCATTATAAATGAATAGTTGGCATGGATGTATTTTTAAAGAGTTGTTGCATCTAATCCCTATGCTTAGTGCATTTCCTTCACCATATGAGTAATGATTTGACATGCGGTCATATTTCTCTCTGATTTGGTCAGCCATGCAACCATCAAGATGGATCATTGGCATATTTTCTTTTAAATGATCAAGATAAGACATGCTTCTACCATTCAACCATTTTAATTCTTTCTTATCATTGTCCCATTTCCTTCTCTTCTTTTCATACAATGTGACCCATGGTTGTGTTGCTTTTGTGTTGTAAAGAACACTTTTTATTGGCATAAATTTATAAATTCACTAATGTATTCTTGAAATTAAAGAAATAGTATGAGATCAGATATATATTATTAAAATCATTGTAAACAATTACTTTGTAGAAAATTGAAAAAAATATAAGTGACTTACTCTTTATTATGCACCTCTTTCTATTTGTTTGGTGTACCCCCCATTCCATTTTGTCTTCATATTGATGGTCATCCCAGACCACTATGATCGGTGTGTCATTAATTTGCTTGATTTACTCAGTATCATAATATAACATATCATATACTATGCCAGCCCTCCACTATAGACCCCTCAAAATTTTCAAACAAAGAACTTCAACTTTTTCATGTAGCTCTCCAATAAGAACATCCAATGAAAAGAGACCACCATAGATAATTCAACCTCATCAACTAGTTGAATTAGAATATGGACTTGAAAGTCCATAAAACTTGTGGACAATTTCATTTGAAACATAAAAACAATCTTAGTTATCTATCAATGAAACTGTGGAATGGTATCCACTTGAATCTCCTTTGATGTAACCCAACACACAAATATATATAGTTTAGATATGGTGCATCACAAGTCCTAGAAGAAGTCATGGTCCACAAAACAAAGCATTAGCAAAGGATAATGATGCTAGAAAATAAAAATATATAAAATTAATTGGCATAAAACTACAAGTGCATAGAGTATAACCTACACTATATACCAAAGAGCATGTAATTAACATATATACCCTTAGAAGGTTCATAAGGTTATGTGGTTTCAACAACAACATATTTCCTTCTGTGGTGAAGCAACTTTGTAGAGTCAACCTTTATAGAGAAGGTGCCTTCACACTGAATATAACATCCTCCACAAAGACATATCATCTTTTTTCAAATTCCATGGCACATTACCTACTTTAAAAGATGATGAGAGACTAGCCTCTCCCATGCCTTCTTTTCATAGCCAATATTTTCTTTTAGTGTTCAAAGAAATAATATCTCTTCTAACAACTAATACGCACCTTTGTTTTATCATACAATCCTCCATTTATGCATGGGATCTAGTAATTGGGTAATATTAAAATACTCCTAGTATGGAATCTCATAAAATGCAGATTTCATTTTCATCCCATTGGGATTTTTCTTAACACGAGTGTCAAAAAACTCAATATCATCAATCATAGGTTCCCCATTTAAATTGAACAATTTTTCAATTTCCTTCTTCTTTATTTCATATTACTCAAGCTATTCCACCAATGTCATTGTTTTAGGTCTCTGTGTCCTCTCTCATTTACCATTGAAAATAGATGTTGCTCTTCTATAAGAGTGGTCTTCAGGGAGGAATATCCTGAAGTAGTCATATACCATCTTTCGTAGGTCGTTAGACCACCTAGCCTTTATGAGAGTTAGCACTTACATTAATGATATATTTTTGTTACAAGGCCTATGATGTTATTGTATATGGAACATGGTAGTTCCAAAGAAGACACTTACACCAAGTTAAGTATGCAAAATAATGTTACAAATATAAACAAATATTTCAATATGCTTACTAGAATGAACTCCTAGTCCTAGATAATCATGCATGATGTAAGCACATATTCCATATGATGTAAAATACTTTTTTTGTTGGGATGGGTCTCAATACATTATATATTATTATCCCTTCCCATAATTGCTTCAATTCATTGATCAATGCTTGGAAGTACAAATCCATTCTCTTTACTTGTTTCTCACCAAGAAATATAAGAACCAACATTAGATGTTGATTCCTTATGAAAAACCATGGGGGAATATTGTTATTTATGACTACCACTAGCCAAACATAATAGTTAGTGTTTTGGAGGGGATACAATTTAACTCCATCCATGGTTGTGCTCAATCAAAGGTTTCATTCTTCATATTTGAATTTTTTGAGCCATGTATCCTATATATGCTCCATGGTTATTGAATCCATTGGGATCTACATAATTCATGGCTCACTTCTATGTGAGGCATGTCAACTTTCAACATAATTAAATTTTTGCCGCAAAAGATCCTTTGTATCCTTTGGATTATAGGCATCTTCCTCAATATCTTATGAGGAGGACTATGTGGCTTAACCTTCTTTCTATTTTTCGGTATTTATCATGCCCACACTCTGAACATATTTCTTTGTTTGCGTATTTGACTTTGTAAACAACAAAAACATTCGGACAATCATGATAGGATATGTACTTAACTCTTGACTTTTTCAGCAGTTAATTTACCTCTTCATAGATGATGGGGAGGACATTATCACTTGGAACTACCTTATCTTTGAATAATATGCAATTAGTGGGAACAAAAAATGTTCTTCGTTGTTAAGCACACATAAATCCCTTTTCATTGTTGATTTTGTGACAAGTTTTGTTAAAATACTTAGTGATATAAGTAGTGTTATGAAACATGCATTTGGCATACCATATATTGGTTTTAAGTCATACAAGAACATTGTACAATTGTCCTTATTTGGGTAAACCTTGATCCATGTCCAAATAAAGGGATATTTGATGCATGCAACCCCCTTCTCTCCTTGGGATTTTGCAACCTCCCAATCTTGGATCTTCAAACTATTCGAACCGAACTGGTTTTTCAGGCCTTCAATAGACCCTGGGAAATCTACACAGTCACACAAGTCCCCTTGATGTCGCATTTAAGATCAGACTACTTACAACTTCTCTCTCTGACGCTGGGCGACACCGATTTCTGAGTATTAGTCTTGCGCTAGACTCCTAGCAACCCTTCGCCACTTCGGGCTCCGGTGATATGATAGCCTGCTCCTATGTTTCCTTCTGAAATAGCTTTCTCTGAATTCATGGGTCTCTGCCACATGTCTCCCTGGATCTGATGATCCAACTAAGATTTGGGTTTCACAACTTCGTGAAACTTCACTTTCTCCACACTTACTTCCTCCAGACCTCTAACTCTCGGATTCTCTAATATTTTATCATGTATCTCCTCATAGTCGACGATTAAGATTCACCTCATTAGTTTGTGACTTCGGCGATCTCACCTTTCAATGCTTAGAATTGTCCCGAACTCCAACCTCCGAAATACCTCACAACTGACCTTCGTGCAACTCATCCCAAATCTAACGGTCTAGAATGATTCTAATCCCTCCTGGATGGATCTCACTTTAATAGGTTTTGGAAACCTCAAAGTACTCCTTCCTTAGAATATTTATCGTCATTCTTCCTCATGAGCTTGTTCCCTTTGGAATACTCCTTCAACACTTAGTTGAATTTCAGCCTGTGCACGCCTTGCAACAAGTTCTCCTTTGCAATACCACCTCTCTGTGGACAACTCCAGCTACTCCTCTTGGGCTTCTGAGTCAGAGACTCGGTCACACACTTCTTGTGGATAAACTTCATTCAAGATATCTCTCTAGAAATTTATCATTCAAGATAGAGTTGTTGATGCACACCTTGTGAGCACTATGCACTCCTTGCACCCACAAGTGCACGTTACCTCTTCTGAGCTTATGAGTCAAAACAGAATCTGTCGATTCACTCCTTGCGAACACTATGCACAATTGCACTCACTCATAGAAGAGAAACAATTGAAACTTATTTAAGACCTCACAGATTCATACATCTAGTCATGTAAATGCATGCATAAATTCAATAACAAGAATTAACAGGGAATTGAAAATAAACATAAACTGTACCATTCATTCATTAAGATAGATGCATCAACACCATACATTTGGGACAATGCTCCTCTATTATATTCATTCAACTGAAATATACATATGTTCATATACTTCTTCTCGGTAGCTCTCAACTCTAAGCTACAATGGCAATAACTCTCAATAGCTAGAGTTCCAACAACAACTCATCAACAATAATCTCAGCAGCCTTCTCTGGGAAACAATACAAAGCTTTTATACCAGAGGGCTCTTCGTGTTCTTCCCTCCACCTACTCTAAATATATCCTATCGAAATAAAATCTATCAACTACTAATATTTATTACAATAAATATTTGTGACAGACAGATTAGATCGAACCCATCGAGTCTGTACTGCACTCAGCTACATTAAAAGAAAATACATTCTCCGATGTCTTCATGAACCATCCATCTCTACAAAATTTAAGATGTTCTTTAATTACAACTTCTTTCAAAAGATTTGTGTTATACACATTTTTCAAAATTTAAATTTCTTCAAAATGTGTGCTAGTACACCTAGTTGTCTTCCATTCGTGCTTTGTTGACAATGCTCCTGCATCATAATCCACTAGCTAAAAAATTCATGGACTCCTGTCCATGAGATCTTGCACTGACCTTCCATGCTTTTGTATATCTTCTTCGTTTACCCAACTGACATCTTCTACTGGTTGTCCTTTCCACTTTACTAAATATTCAAAATATGTCTTCCTTCTTGTCTTCTTACCAATTCGTCGGTCTATGATCTGCTCTATCTACGGCTTCTCTGCTACATGAATTTTATTTTTCCACTGGATCTCCTTTTGATCTTCGGATCATCTGATTCCATATTCCCTATAAGGATACATGTCTTCAATGTTGAATATGGGCGATATACCCACATCTTCTAGCAGCGCTATCTCATAAGCATTCTCACCAAATTTTCTTAGGATTTTGCACGGTCCTATTTTATTCAACTTTAACTTATTATATGTTCCCCTTGGGAACCTCTCCTTCCTAAGATGTGCTAGAACTTGATATCCAACCTCAAATTGAAGTTTCCTCCTATGTTGATCAGCTCTGTGTTTGTATTCACTACTTCTCTTCTTCAAATGCTCTTTGATCTGATTATGAAGTTCCTGCATTTCTACAGCGAAGTCTTCGGCTCCAGTGCTCCTAAATTCACTCTGCTCCAGATCTCTCAACTCTGATACTCCCCTCAGATTCATTCCATATTCTATTTGAAATGGACTCTTTCCATTACTTCTGTTCACTGAGTCATTATATGCAAACTCTGCTTGTGCTAGAATCTGATCCCACTGGCTATGGTGTTCAATGACCAAACTCCTCAGCAAATCTCCTAAACTTTGATTCACTACCTCAGTCTTTCCATCTATTTGAGGGTGATATGCATAACTAAAGGATAGTTCTGTTCCCATCTTCTTCCACAATGTTCTCCAGAAATGACCAACAAATTTGGTATTCCTGTCCGAAACAATACTCCTGGGCAATACATGGAGTCTTACAACTTCCTTGAAAAACAAGTTAGCAACGTGTGTTGCATCACTAGTCTTCCGGCATGGTACAAAGTGCACCATCTTTGAAAATCTATCCACTACCACAAATATGGAATCACTTCCTCTTTGTCTCCTTCACAATCCCAACACAAAATCCATGCTTATTGCATCCCAAGGACTCTCTAGAATAGGCAATGGTTGATACAACCCAATATTTTGCTTCTTTCCCTTTGTATACTGGCAAACTTTACATTTGTTCACAAGCCTTTTTACCTCCTCTCTCATACCTGGCCAATAATATTAACCATTCAACTGTGAAAACGTTTTTTCATGGCCGAAAGGTCTGGCTAGACCTCCACTATGATTTTCCTTCAGCAAATTCTCCCTCATCGAACATTTTGGTATGCATAACTGACATCCCTTGAACAACAACCCATCCTGAATCAAATATTTGGCCCATTGGCTTCTTTCTCTAAGCACGGGATTCGCACATGCTTCATATGCCTCCTTGAAATCTAGATCACTATGATACATTTCCTTAAGGTGGTCAAACTCCAAGGTCTTCACTTGAAATTCCTGTAGAATTAGACATCTCCTGCTCAATGCATCAACAACCTTGTTAGAATTACCAGAAATATGTTTAATGACAAAAGTGAAATTTTTCATAAACTCTATCCACTTGGCATGTCTCTGGTTTAACTTCTCTTGTCTGGTTATGAATTGTAAAGCTTGATTGTCACTATACAAAACAAACTCCTTCGGAACAAGATAGTGCCTCCACTCCTTCAAGGCTTGAATTATGGCATAGAACTCTTTATCATATGTGGAGTATTTCCTCTTGGCATCGTTCAGCTTCTCACTAAAGTATGCAACAAGTCTATTATCTTGGCTTCAGACCGCTCCAATTGCAACTCCACTCACATCACATCTCACTTGAAATGTCTTCCCGAAATCCAGAAAAACCAGAATTAGTTGTTCCATTATCTTCTCCTTCATATGTTGAAGCTCTTCTCAGCCTCTTTTGTCCATTTGAAAGACTTATGTATTTTCTTCACTGTATCCATCATTTGTGTGCCAATATCACTAAAATTTATGATGAACGTTCGGTAAAAACTTGCTAATCCATGGAAGATTCTTACCTCAAATATACTCCTTGGTGACAACCATTCTCTGATTGCTTTCACCTTCTTGGGATCCATATTCAATTCATTCGAAGAGATCACAAAACACAAATAAGTGAGCTTTGTCTTCATGAAAGAGGACTTCTTTAAATTTATCAACAGTTTCTCCCACTACAACCTCTTCATCACTAATGTTAAGTGCCTCATCTGCTCTTCTTTAGTTTTAATGAAGACCAATATATCATACAGATATACGATCACAAACTTGCCAATAAAATATTTCAACACTTCATTCATCAATATCATATAAGTACTCGGGGCATTTGTTAAGACAAACAACATAACAAGCCATTCATACAATCCCTCATTTGTTTTAAAGGTTGTTTTCCACTCATCACCTTCTCTCATCCTTATCTAGTGATATCCACATTTCAAATCTATTTTTGAAAAATAGTTTGCTCCACTCAAATAATCCATCAAGTCATCCATCCTCGACAATGGAAATATGTACCTAATGGTGATCTTATTTATGGCCCTTGAGTCTGTACACATTCTCCATCCCCAATCCTTCTTTGGAATCAACATAGATGGTACTGCGCATGGACTCAAGCTTTCTCTAACCAAACCCTTGTCTAACAGATCCTGAACCTATCTTTTCACCTCCTCATTCTCTTGAGGTGTTAACCTGTACGCTGCTTTGTTCAACAGGCTTTCTCCTGGTATCATGTCAATGTGATGGATGATACTTCTGATAGGTGGCAATAATCTTGGCAACTCATCCACTACTATGTCAACAAAATTTTCCAAAGTCTCGTTAATTTCCTCAGGAAAATCCTCCATAGAAGCACTTGTAAGGATAAATTTTGACTTCCTTACTACCACAAATTGCATATCTTGTTCCTTCTTAACTTCACTTGGGAGTTCCTTCCCACTCATGAGAAGTATGCTCGTGTTGGCTTCATCCTTCACTTTCTTCTCTTCAATTGCAAACAACATATGTGTCCTACCATTCTTCTCCAAGGTATAAGTAT
>JZKD02S2206541.1:22326-39633 GCA_000966675.3 Picea glauca
TATAACCCAAAGTTGTTTCGCTAATTTTGGTGGTGGCATTATCCAGGTCTCTAATGGTTAGAATGCGGCCAAGTTTGACGTGGTTCGCTAGATTTGGCGAACCTGCCAATCTTCTAATTTTTTTTCAAAATTTGGTCAGGGCTGTCATTGTGATTTTTCCGCCTGCCACGCGGAAGCCCCTGATTGGGCCACATGGTAGACTTCCATCCAGCCACGCCATCCTTTGCAATGTTAGTGCCACATCATCATGCCACGTCACTGTATGAACCGTACATACTGCCATGTGGCACGATCCTATTGGTCCACAGATCGATCCAAAAGTGCCAAAAATAGGTGACACGTGGCAGCCTCTAGTATTGCCACATCACCATGTTGATGTCAACATGACACGTGTCACCTTCTTCTCCTGCCACATGTGTTGTATGGATGTTGACACCATTTGTACGAATGCTGACATTAGCAGTATGGATGTTGACTCATCCCTTGCTAACTAGGCTAGGTTGACCAAACTTTGACCACATATATCTTTCAATCCATAACTATGTTTAATGATCTGTTTGCGTCATTAGAAATCTTGTGACGTGCTCTTCACGATAATTTCATTTTCATTGAGTTTTGGGAGCTTTGAATTTTTTCCCTTTCTCTGTCTATTGAGGCCATTATGAGCGTCCTGAGTTGCCTCTATGAGTTTTGAGTTGTTCTTATCCTTCTTTGGATCCTTTTTGGATCACGCCTTCCCACTGATAGATTTTTGGACCACCAAAAGATTTCATCAATCAATAGGTAAGTGAGGGAAGAGTCCCCTCACTTTGTCCTTTTCAATCCACTTTTCCTTTCTTAGATGTGTACCCTTTAAGCCTACTCAAAGATAATCAACATCACCCGTGTGTGAAGTCCTCATCCTTCTGTCTAAGATGATATCTTCCTATAACTCATCCAAGTACTCAGTTGCAAAATCATCAACTGAAGGTATTCAAACTTCCTCATATTGATCCATGATCATGGGAGGCTCAAAACGTTTCAAGTTCTCGACGTTCACAACTGAGTAAATTTGCATATAAGGTGTAAGATCTAGACGAAAAGAATTGGTACCACTTTTCTCGAAGATAGTGAAGGGTCCATAAGGAATGGGCTTGAGTTTCTTTCCTTCACCCTTCAATATCTCCTTGTTGATGTGAAGCCATACCCGGTCTCCAACCTGGAACTGATGATCAACCCTGTGCTTGTCATGTCGAGCTTTATACTATGCTTGACTTTTCTCCAACTGTTCCCTAACTGTCTGGTGCACCTGTTGTTCCTCTGGATGAACTTGCAGGCTCTGTCCTCTGTTCGTTCTTCATTCACATCGGAATCTCTCCCATACATCAAGTCCAAAGGAACCTTGGGTAGGTACCCAAAACATGTCTCAAAAGGTGAAATCTGAGTCGAGGAATGAAAATCTCGGTTGTAAGCATGTTGTACATAGGGTATATGTTCATCCCATAACTTGGGATGCTTGCTACAGTAGCCTCGAAGAAAAATTACCACTGTTCTTTTTACCACCTATGTATGTCCGTCGGTCTGTGGATGGGAAGTAGTGCTCCTCTTCAATTTGGTTTCCATCATCCTTCACAAGCTAGTCCAAAAGTCCCCAAGGAATCGAGTATCTCGATCTGAGACAATGGATGTGGGTAACCCAAAGTGAACCCAAACATGCTGAAAGAAGATATTAACAGTCTACTCATCAGTGATATGCTTTTTACATGGCATCAAGATACACATCTTGTTGAACCTATCCACTACAACATACAAATACTCATGACTGCCTTTGGTCATTGGTAAACCCCCTACAAAATCCATGGAGATACTTTCCCATTGATGGGATGGAACAAGAAGTGGTGAGTATAGCCCCAGTTTTCTATTAGTGGGCTTACAAGTAGAACACATCACACACCCCTTTACATATTTAGTTACAATTTCTTTCATTTGAGTCCAGTAAAAAAACCTCTGCAAATGAGCCATAGTGTTTCCTACCCCAAAATTCCCAGACACAAGAGAAGTGTGATATTATCGTATTACATGGACTCGTTCACTTGTAGGAATACATAGCTTTCCAAGATGGTAGAGTAGTTTTCCCTGCAGACAATAGTTCTCTACCTGTGCACCATGGGTTAGCTTCTCATATACTTCTTTAAAATATTCATAGATGGCATATTGTTCTACATAGCTATCATGAAATAAAGAAGTATTGTTCAAAATAATAGAAGCAACAATAGGAGGTCTAGAAAGCATATCAGCTACCTTGTTACTTGTACCCTTTTGTACTTGATTACCAAATGAAATTGTTGTAGAAAACCCATCCATCTGTAGTGTCGAGATTGTTGCAGTTTGGTCTGTGCTTGGAGATACTGTAAGGGCTGGTGATCTGTATGTATGATTTTTTCCTTCCCTAACAAGTAGTGCTTCCATTTCTTTATGCTTTGGACTAATGCATACAACTCTTTATCATATGTAGGATAGTTAACAACCACTTGGTTAAAAGTTTCAGAGTGGTAATAGATAGGATTACGATATTGCATCAATACTGCACCCATGGCGTATCCGCTGGAATCTGTCTCTATCTCAAAATGTTTTTGAAGATTCGACAGTGCTAATAGTGGTGTGGTACTGATATTCTCCTTCAAACCGTCGAAAGATTTTTGTTGCTTTCCTTCCCACTGAAAAGTGTTTTTCACACTGGTTACGACATGCAAAGGAGATGCCATGAAAGAGAAGTTTGAAATGAACCTCCTCCAATATTGGACTGCACCTAAGAAGATTCAGACCTTGGTTACACTTTTTGGCTAAGGCCAATTTACAATTACATCAATTTTGGAAGGATCAATTTTTAATTGTCCTCCTCCTAAAATATGACCGAAGTACACAAGTGCAGTCTTGCCAAATTCACATTTAGACAATTTTACATACAACTTTTCCCTTTGAAAAGTATCCAATACTTTCTTTACATGCCTCACATGTTCATCCCAAGTCGCGCTAAAAATAAGAATGTCGTCTAAATAAACAATAACAAAGTCATCTAGGAAAGGCCTGGATACATCATTCGTCACACGCATGGAAGTTTCTGGAGCATTACAAAGCCCAAACGACATAACTAACCACTCAAACAATCCTTGTTTGGTTTTAAAGGCAGTTTTCCATGCATCTTGTTCTGTGACTCTGATTTGATGGTATCCACTGTGCAAATCCAACTTAGTGAAATAAACAACATTCTTCAACTGATCAAGTAAATCATCTATATGAGGAAGAGGGTATCGATTTTTCACTGTGATTTTATTAAAGTCCCAATAATTGACACACATTCTCCATGTGCCATTTTTCTTTGGCACCATCACGATCGGAGAATCACAAGGAGATGAATTGGGCCTGATGACCCCTTGTTCCAATAATCCCTGTACCTGCTTCTTGATCTTTTTCATCTCCACAATTGACATCATGTACATGCTCACATTAGGAAGAGGAGAATCATGCTGAAGATGTATCTCATGTTGGATTTCCATCTTAGGAGGTAATCCATCTGGTTCCTGAAAAATATCATCATACTTAGAAACAATATCAATTAATTCATTTTTAAGAGAAGGATCACATCCTTGGAAAGCGTTGGATGTCCCGACATCTTTCTCTCTTACGACCATGATTACATATCTCTTATTAGTGTTTATGAGTCTTTTCATTTCAAATAATCTTATCTAAAACAATATTTAAAAAACAATGTTTAAAAGAGATTTTGGTTTCTCAAATTTAATTGTGGATACATTCTTCAAAAGTTTTCAAATTGAATTGTCCATAAATTTTTCAAAATCCTATAATATGCTTCCAATATTGATGCAAGAGCATCGCCAACAAAGCACGAATGGAGAACAACTAGGCATGCTAGCGCACATTTTGAAGAAAATTAAATTTTGAAAATTGTGTATCACGCAAATCTTTTGAAAGGAGTTGTAATTAAAGAACATATTAAATGTTGTAGAGCTGGATGGTTCATGAAGACATCATAGAATGCATTTTCTTTTAATGTAGCTGAGTGTAGTACATAATCGATGGGTTCGATCTGATCTGTCTGTCATGAATATTTATTGTAATAAATATTAGTAGTTGATATCTTTTAATTCGATAGGATATCTTTAGAGTAGTTGGAGGGAAGAACTCAAAGAGCCCTCTGGTATAAAATATTTGTATTGTTTCCTAGAGAAGGCTGCTGATATTATTGTTGATGAGTTGTTGCTGGCACTCTAGTTATTGAGAGTTATCGCCATTGTATATGAGAGCTGAGAGCTACCGAGAAGCAGTATATGAACATATGTATATTTCATTTGAATCAATATAATAGAGGATAATTGTCCCAAATGTATGGTGTTGATGCATTTATCTTAATGAATGAATGGTACAATTTCTATTTATTTTCAATTCCATGTTAATTCTTGTTCCTGAATTTATGCATGCATTTACATGGCTAGATGTATGAATCTATGAGGTCTTAAATAAGTTTCAATTGTTTCTCTTCTACAAGAAAGTGAAAGTGTGCATAGTGTCTGCAAGGAGTGCATTGACAGATTTTGTTTTGACTCATAAGCTCATAAGAGGTAACGTGAACTTGTGGGTGTAAGGAGTGCATAGCATCCACAAGGTGTGCGTGACTGGGTCTATCTTGACTCAGAAAGTTCTGGAGAGATATCTTGAAGGAATTTTATCCACAAGGAGTGCGTGATTGAGTTTATGACTTGGAAGCCCAAGAGGAGTAGCTGGAGTTGTCCACAGAGAGGTAGAATTGCAGAGGAGAACCTATTGCAAGGCATGCACAGGTTGAAATTCGACTAAGTGTCAAAGGAGTATTCCAAAGGGAACAAGCTTGAGAGGAAGAACAAAAAGAAATATTCTAAGGAAGGAGTCCTTTGAGGTTTCTCAAACTCAGTATAGTGAGATCCATCCAGGAGGTATTGGAATCATTCCAGGTCGTTAGATCTGGGAGGAGTTACACGAAGGTCACTTGTGAGGTATTTCAGAGGTCGGAGTTCGGGAAACTTCGAAGAATTGAAAGGTGAGATCATCAAAGTTGCTAAATCGCAAGGTGAATCTTAACCATCGGCTGTGACAAGACACATGGTAGAATATTAGAGAATACGAGAGTTAGAGGTCCGGAGGAAGTAAGTGTGGAGGAAGAAAAGTTTCACGAAGTCGTGAAACTCAAATCTTAGCTGGATTGTCAGATCTAGGGAGACACGTGGCAGAGACTCCTGAATTCGGAGAAGGTTGTTTCGAAAGGAAACAAAGGAGAAGGCTATCATATCACTGGAGCCTGAAGTGGCGAAGGGTTTCTAGGAGTCTAGCGTGAGTCTAGTACTCACGAATCAGTGTCACCCAACGACAGAGAGCAAAGTTGTAGGTAGTTTGAACTCACACACGACATCAAGGGGAGATATGTGAGTGTGTATATCGCTTAGGATCTATTGAAGGCATGCATAGCCAGTTCTATTCAGAGAGTTTGAAGATCCAAGACCAAGAGGTCGCATAATCCCTAGGAGAGAAGGGGTTTGTGTGCATCAGATTGTTATCAAAGAATATACAAAATTGAATTCTATAGGTAAAGGAGACAGAGAAGTAGGCTGATATCATCGAGTGGTATCATATACATCAACACAATGTCACCCATGAGATGTGCAGAGCCTCCCTTAGAAAACAAAGATATGGAAAGGGAAATGAGAGAACTTAGAGCAAGGCTAGATGCCATGTAAACAACACAAAGGAGAGAACTTGATGCTGGAGATGTCAACGGTGCAGAAAATGAAGAAGTGGAAGTCGAAGAAGCTATAGCAGAGGATGCTGCGGAAGAGCGCTTGCTGAAAGAAATTGTTAAGTTGGGAGCTAGAGTGAATATAGACATCCCAATGTATGAAGGTAATCTAGATGTCGAAGAATTTCTTGATTGGATATGAGCAATGGATGTAAGTATTTCGACTATGAAGATGTCAATGAAGAGAAAAAGGTAAAACATGTTGTCACCAGGTTGAAAGGACATGCAACACTGTGGTGGGATGAACTATAGGCTGATAGGAGAAACAAAGGCAAGAAAAATATGAAGAGTTGGGATCGAATGTTAGCCAAGCTAAAGGAAAAATTTATACCCAAGGACTACCAGATAAATATGTTCAGGAGGTTGCAAAACCTGAGACAGAAAGGAATGACCGTGAAGGAGTACAAAAAGGAGTTCTATAGATTAAACACTAGGTATGGACAAAAAGAGAGAGACGAGGAAAAAGTTGCCACGTACATCAACGGCCTGAGATATGAAATCTAGGACGAAATCAACATGATGACTATAAGGATAGTAGAAGATGCATACCAGTTTGCACTGAAAGTAGAGGATAAGTTGGCCAGGAAGTAGAGTAAAAAAAGTAGAGGTAGAAGCTTAAAAAAAGGCAAAGGAGTTTCCCATGACAAGACACAGAATCCCAAAGGTGAGGCAAAGAAACCACATAGTCACTCTGAGAGAGGAGGAATTTCTCGAGGAAGGCAGAGTGGTGGTAGCAACTCTTTTCCTAGAGGAAGAGGAAGAGGTAGAGTAGGGGATATAAAATGTTATGCTTGTGGAAAGGTAGGAAACATGTCTTGGGAATGTCCTAAGAAGAAGAAAGAAGGAGGTGAAGCTCACATTTTGGAAGAAAAGAAGCGATATTTTGAGGCAGAAGGCACAGAAGATGGAATATCTTTGATGATGAGCAAAGTTCTCTTAAAGCCAGAGATAGAGGTTGAAAAGCCGGTGCAGAGGAACATTTTGTTCATGATAGTTTGTAAGACTAAGGACATAGTATGCAAAGTGATAATTGACAGTGGGGAACACTGATAAATTAGTATCCACAAAGATGGTGGAGACGTTGGAGCTGGAGATGACTGTACATATGACACCGTATAAAGTCTCATGGTTGTAGAAAGGTAATCATGTAATAATCACTAAATAATGCCTGGTTGAATTTAGAATAGGAGGATATAGAAATGAAATTATATGTGACGTGATTCCCATGGATGTATGTCATGTTTTGTTGGGAAGACCATGGAAATATGACATGAATGTCATTCACAATGGGAGAAGAAATACTTATACCTTGGAGAAGAATGGTAGGACACATATGTTGTTTGCAATTGAAGAGAAGAAAGTGAAGGATGAAGCCAACACGAGCATACTTCTCATGAGTGGGAAGGAACTCCCGAGTGAAGTTAAGAAGGAACAAGATATGCAATTTGCGGTAGTAAGGAAGCCGAAAGTTATCCTTACAAGTGCTTCTATGGAGGATTTTCCTGAGGAAATTAAGGAGATGTTGGAAAATATTGTTGACATAGTAGTGGATGAGTTGCCAAGCTCATTGCCACCTATCAGAAGTATCATCCATCACATTGACATGATACTAGGAGCAAGCTTGCCGAACAAAGAAACATATAGGTTAACACCTCAAGAGAATGAGGAGGTGAAAAGATAGGTTCATGATCTGTTAGACAAGGGTTTGGTTAGAGAAATATTGAGTCCATGCGCAGTACTGTATGTGTTGATTCCAAAGAACGATTGGGGATGGAGAATGTGTACAGACTCAAGGGCCATAAATAAGATCACCATTAGGTACATATTTCCATTATCAAGGATGGATGACTTGATGGATTATTTGAGTGGAGCAAACTATTTCTCAAAAATAGATTTGAAAAGTGGATATCACTAGATAAGGATGAGAGAAGGTGATGAGTGGAAAACAACGTTTAAAACAAATGAGGGATTGTATGAATGACTTGTTATGTTGTTTGTCTTAACAAATGCCTTGAGTACTTTTATGATATTGATGAACGGAGTGTTGAAATATTTTATTGGAAAGTTTGTGATTGTATATCTGGATGATATATTGGTCTTCATTAAAACTGAAGAAGAGCATATGAGGCACTTAACATTAGTGATGAAGAAGTTGCAGCAGGAGAAACTATTGATAAATTTAAAGAAGTCCTCTTTCATGAAGACAAAGCTCATTTATTTGGGTTTTTTGATCTCTTCGAATGAATTGAATATGGATCCCAAGAAGGTGAAAGAAATCAGGGAATGGTTGTCACCAAGGAGTATATTTGAGGTAAGAATATTCCATGGATTAGCAATTTTTTACCGAACGTTCATAAGAAATTTTAGTGATATTGGCACACAAATGATGGATACAATGAAGAAAACACATAAGTATTTCAAATGGACAAAAGAGGTTGAGAAGAGCTTCAACATATGAAGGAGAAGATAACATAACAACTGATTCTGGTTTTTCCAGATTTCAGGAAGACATTTCAAGTGAGATGTGATGTGAGTGGAGTTGCAATTGGAGCGGTCTTAAGCCAAGATAATAGACCTGTTGCATACTTCAGTGAGAAGCTGAACAATGCCAAGAGGAAATACTCCACATATGATAAAGAGTTCTATTCCATAATTCAAGCCTTGAAGGAGTGGAGGCACTATCTTGTTCTGAAGGAGTTTGTTTTGTATAGCGATAATTAGGCTTTACAATTCATAACTAGACAAGAGAAGTTAAACCAGAGACATGCCAAGTGGATAGAGTTTATAAAAAGTTTCACTTTTGTCATTAAGCATTTTTCTGGTAATTCTAACAAGGTTGTTGATGCATTGAGCAGCAGATGTCTAATTCTGTAGGAATTTCAAGTGACGACCTTGGGGTTTGACCACCTTAAGGAAATGTATCATAGTGATCCAGATTTCAAGGAGGCATATGAAGCATGTGCGAATCCTATGATCAGAGAAAGAAGCCAGTGGGCCAAATATTTGATTCAGGATGGGTTGTTGTTCAAGGTATGTCAGTTATGCATACCAAAATGTTCGATGAGGGAAAATTTGCTGAAGGAAAATCATAGTGGAGGTCTAGCTAGACATTTCGGCCATGAAAAAACATTTTCACAGTTGAACGGTTAATATTATTGGCCAGGTATGAGAGCGAAGGTAAAAAGGTTTGTGAACAAATGTAAGGTTTTCCAGTATACAAAGGGAAAGAAGAAAAATATTGAGTTGTATCAGCCATTGCCTATTCTAGAGAGGCCTTGGGATGCAATAAGCATGGATTTTGTGTTGGGATTGTGAAGGAGACAAAGAGGAAGTGATTCCATATTTGTGGTAGTGGAGAGATTTTCAAAGATGGTGCAATTTGTACCATGCCAGAAGACTAGTGATGCAACACATGTTGCTAACTTGTTTTTCAAGGAAGTTGTAAGACTCCATGTATTTCCCAGGATTATTGTTTTGGACAGGGATACCAAATTTGTTGGTCATTTCTGGAGAACATTGTGGAAGAAGATGGGAACAGAATTGTCCTTTAGTTATGCATATCACCCTCAAACAAATGGACAGACTGAGGTAGTGAATCGAAGTTTAGGATATTTGCTGAGGAGTTTGGTCATTGAACACCATATCTAGTGGGATCAGATTCTAGCACAAGTAGAGTTTGCATATAATGACTCAGTGAACAGAAGTATTGGAAGGAGTCCATTTCAAATAGAATATGGAATGAATCTAAGGGGAGTATCAGAGTTGAGATATCTGGAGTAGAGTGAATTTAGGAGCACTGGAGCCGAAGGCTTCGCTGCAGAAATGCAGGAACTTCATAATCAGATCAAAGAGCATTTGAAGAAGAGAAGCAGTGAATATAAACACAGAGCTAATCAACATAGGAGGAAACTTGAATTTGAGGTTGGATATCAAATTCTATCACGTCTTAGGAAGGAGAGGTTCCCAAGGGGAACACATAATAAGCTAAAGTGGAAAAAAATAGGACTGTGCAAAATCCTAAGAAAATTTGGTGAGAATGCTTATGAGATAGCGCTGCCAGAAGATGTGGGTATATCACCCATATTCAACATTTAAGAACTATATCCCTATAGGGAATATGGAATCTGATGATCCGAAGATAAAAAGGAGATCCAGTGGAAAAATAAAATTCCTGTAGCAGAGAAGCCACAGATAGAGCGGATCATAGAACGACAAATTGGTAAGAAGACCAGAAGGAAGACATATTTTGAATATTTAGTAAAGTGGAAAGGACAACCAGTAGAAGATGTTAGTTGGGAAAACAAAAAATATATACAAAAGCATGGAAGGTCAGTGCAGGATCTCATGGACATGAGTCCATGAATTTTTCAGCTAATGGAGTATGATGCAGGAGCATTGTCAGCAAAGCACGAATGGAGGACAACTAGGCGTACTAGCGCACATTTTGAAGAAATTTAAATTTTGAAAAATGTGTATCACACAAATATTTTGAAAGAAGTTGTAATTAAAGAACATCTTAAATGTTGTAGAGATGGATGGTTCATGAAGACATTGGAGAATGTATTTTATTTTAATGTAGCTGAGTGCAGTACAGACTCGATGGGTTCGATCTAATCTATCTGTCACAAATATTTATTGTAATAAATATTAGTAGTTGATAGATTTTAATTATATAGGATATATTTAGAGTAGGTGGAGGGAAGAACGCAAATAGCCCTCTGGTATAAAATCTTTGTATTGTTTCCCAGAGAAGGCTGTTGAGATTATTGTTGATGAGTTGTTGTTGGAACTCTAGTTATTGAGAGTTATTGCCATTGTAGCTGAGAGTTGAGAGCTACCGAGAAGAATTATATGAACATATGTATATTTCAGTTGAATGAATATAATATATGAGCATTGTCCCAAATGTATGGTGTTGATGCATCTATCTTAATGAATGAATGGTACAATTTATGTTTATTTTCAATTCCCTGTTAATTCTTGTTATTGAATTTATGCATGCATTTAAATGGCTAGATGTATGAATTTGTGAGGTCTTAAATAAGTTTCAATTGTTTCTCTTCTATGAGTGAGTGCAATTGTTCATAGTGTCCACAAGGAGTGCATCGACAGATTCTGTTTTGACTCATAAGCTTAGAAGAGGTAACATGAACTTGTGGGTGCAAGGAGTGCATAGCGCCCGCAAGGTGTGTGTCAACGGGTCTATCTTGAATCATAAATTTCTAGAGATATATCTTGAATGAAGTTTATCCAAAAGGAGTGCATGACCGAGTCTCTAACTCAGAAGCCCAAGAGGAGTAGCTGGAGTTGTCCACAGAGAGGTGGAATTGCAAAGGAGAACCTGTTGCAAGGCGTGCACAGGCTGAAATTCGACTAAGTGTTGAAGGAGTATTCCAAAGGGAACAAGCTCGGGAGGAAGAATGACGATAAATATTCTAAGGAAGGAGTCCTTTGAGGTTTCCAAAACCCAGTAAATTGAGATCCATCCAGGAGGGATTGGAATCATTCCAGACCGTTAGATCTGGGATGAGTTGCACGAAGGTCAGTTGTGAGGTATTTCGGAGGTCAGAGTTCGAGACAATTCTAAGAATTGAAAGGTGAGATTTCCGAAGTCACAAACTCACGAGGTGAATCTTAACCGTCAACTATGAGGAGACACGCGATAGAAGATTAGAGAATCTAGGAGTTAGAGGTTTGGAGGAAGTAAGTGTGGAGAAAGTGAAGTTTCACGAAGTTGTGAAACACGAAGCTTAGTTGGATCGTTAGATCCAGGGAGACATGTGGCAGAGACCCATGAATTTGGAGAAAGTTGTTTCAAAAGGAAACAGAGGAGCAGGCTATCATATCACTGGAGCCTGAAGTGGCGAAGGGTTGCTAGGAGTCTAGCGCAAGACTAATACTCAGACATCGGTGTCGCCCAACGTTAGAGAGCAAAGTTGTAAGTAGTCTGATCTTAAACATGACATCAAGGGGACTTGTGTGATTGTGTAGATTTCCCAGGGTCTATTGAAGGCCCGAAGAACCAGTTCGGTTCGAATAGTTTGAAGATCCAAGACCAGGAGGTTGCAAAATCCCAAGGAGAGAAGGGGGTTGCATGCATCAAATATCCCTTTATTTGGACATGGATCAAGGTTTACCCAACTAAGGATAATTGTACAATGTTCTTGTACGACTTAAAACCAATATATGGTATGCCAAATGCATGTTTCATAACACTACTTATATCACTAAGTATTTTAACAAATCTTGTCACAAAATCAACAATACAAATGGATTTATGTGTGTTTAACAATGGAGAACATTTATTTTTCCCACCAATTTCATATTATTCAAAGATAAGGTAGTTCCAAGTGATAATGTCCTCCCCATCATCTGTGAAGAGGTAAAGTAACTGCTGAAAAATTCAAGAGTTAAGTACATATCATATCATGATTGTCCGAATGTTTTTGTTGTTTACAAAGTCAAATACGCAAACAAAGAAATATGTTCAGAGTGTGGGCATGATAAATACTGAAAAATAGAAAGAAGGTTAAGCCACATAGTCCTCCTCATAAGATATTGAGGAAGATGCCTATAATCCAAAGGATACAAAGGATCTTTTGTTGCAAAAATTTAATTATGTTGAAAGGTGGCATGCCTCACATAGAAGTGAGCCATGACTTATGTAGATCCCAATGGATTCAATAACCATGGAGCATATATAGGATACATGGCTCAACAAATTCAAATATGAAGAATGAAACCTTTGATTGAGCACAACCATGGATGGAGTTAAATTGTATCCCCTCCAAAACACTAACTATTATGTTTGGCTAGTGGTAGTCATAAATAACAATATTCCCCCATGGTTTTTCATAAGGAATCAACATCTAATGTTGGTTCTTATATTTCTTGGTGAGAAACAAGTAAAGAGAATGGATTTGTACTTCCAAGCATTGATCAATGAATTGAAGCAATTATGGGAAGGGATAATAATATATAATGTATTGAGACCCATCCCAACAAAAAAAGTATTTTACATCATATGGAATATGTGCTTACATCATGCATGATTATCTAGGACTAGGAGTTCATTCTAGTAAGCATATTGAAATATTTGTTTATATTTGTAACATTATTTTGCATACTTAACTTGGTGTAAGTGTCTTCTTTGGAACTACCATGTTCCATATACAATAACATCATAGGCCTTGTAACAAAAATATATCATTAATGTAAGTGCTAACTCTCATAAAGGCTAGGTGGTCTAACGACCTACGAAAGATGGTATATGACTACTTCAGGATATTCCTCCCTGAAGACCACTCTTATAGAAGAGCAACATCTATTTTCAATGGTAAATGAGAGAGGACACAGAGACCTAAAACAATGACATTGGTGGAATAGCTTGAGTAATATGAAATAAAGAAGAAGGAAATTGAAAAATTGTTCAATTTAAATGGGGAACCTATGATTGATGATATTGAGTTTTTTGACACTCGTGTTAAGAAAAATCCCAATGGGATGAAAATGAAATCTGCATTTTATGAGATTCCATACTAGGAGTATTTTAATATTACCCAATTACTAGATCCCATGCATAAATGGAGGATTGTATGATAAAACAAAGGTGCGTATTAGTTGTTAGAAGAGATATTATTTCTTTGAACACTAAAAGAAAATATTGGCTATGAAAAGAAGGCATGGGAGAGGCTAGTCTCTCATCATCTTTTAAAGTAGGTAATGTGCCATGGAATTTGAAAAAAGATGATATGTCTTTGTGGAGGATGTTATATTCAGTGTGAAGGCACCTTCTCTATAAAGGTTGACTCTACAAAGTTGCTTCACCACAGAAGGAAATATGTTGTTGTTGAAACCACATAACCTTATGAACCTTCTAAGGGTATATATGTTAATTACATGCTCTTTGGTATATAGTGTAGGTTATACTCTATGCACTTGTAGTTTTATGCCAATTAATTTTATATATTTTTATTTTCTAGCATCATTATCCTTTGCTAATGCTTTGTTTTGTGGACCATGACTTCTTCTAGGACTTGTGATGCACCATATCTAAACTATATATATTTGTGTGTTGGGTTACATCAAAGGAGATTCAAGTGGATACCATTCCACAGTTTCATTGATAGATAACTAAGATTGTTTTTATGTTTCAAATGAAATTGTCCACAAGTTTTATGGACTTTCAAGTCCATATTCTAATTCAACTAGTTGATGAGGTTGAATTATCTATGGTGGTCTCTTTTCATTGGATGTTCTTATTGGAGAGCTACATGAAAAAGTTGAAGTTCTTTGTTTGAAAATTTTGAGGGGTCTATAGTGGAGGGCTGGCATAGTATATGATATGTTATATTATGATACTGAGTAAATCAAGCAAATTAATGACACACCGATCATAGTGGTCTGGGATGACCATCAATATGAAGACAAAATGGAATGGGGGGTACACCAAACAAATAGAAAGAGGTGCATAATAAAGAGTAAGTCACTTATATTTTTTTCAATTTTCTACAAAGTAATTGTTTACAATGATTTTAATAATATATATCTGATCTCATACTATTTCTTTAATTTCAAGAATACATTAGTGAATTTATAAATTTATGCCAATAAAAAGTGTTCTTTACAACACAAAAGCAACACAACCATGGGTCACATTGTATGAAAAGAAGAGAAGGAAATGGGACAATGATAAGAAAGAATTAAAATGGTTGAATGGTAGAAGCATGTCTTATCTTGATCATTTAAAAGAAAATATGCCAATGATCCATCTTGATGGTTGCATGGCTGACCAAATCAGAGAGAAATATGACCGCATGTCAAATCATTACTCATATGGTGAAGGAAATGCACTAAGCATAGGGATTAGATGCAACAACTCTTTAAAAATACATCCATGCCAACTATTCATTTATAATGCATGTTTGAATTATAACATTTATAATGTTTTTATCAATGAATGGGTTATTAGACATATGGCAGCGTCCTTTTTTAATCATTTTTATAGGTGCATTTGTTCCTATCTATGTGGGAATGTGGACAACATTTTCTTACTGAGGATGTTGATGATGAACATGTCACACTTGACTATTAAGTGGATGTCAAGTTCAACCAATATAATAATGCTAGCCACCATGATCAAAACCTAATAGAGGAGAAGTTAGGTTAAATTAGAAAGATATAAGAGATCATGCAAGTGGACTTCTCATATTTCTAGTGTGTTATTTTTGGGTGCAAGTGGTGGGATACCTTCTACCAAAGTGATGTATTGGAAGACTGTGATAGTGGGCTGATATATAATAACTCTAAGAAGATGTGAGATGAAAATAAGGATCTTTATGTTTTCTAAAAACACTCCAAAAAAGTGTTTTTACTTAGATATGTTGGATAGGGATTGGTGGTTTGTACTAAGAAACAATTTGAGATCAAAACATGTTTTTGATAGAAATTCAATGTTATCATGACAAGCAAGAAAGATAATCAAGGTTATGGAAACAAAGAGAAATATGTACAAGGGTGAGTGCTTGAAGTTGGTGGACATTTTTATATATAATTCAATACACAAAAACCCCACTCATGTTATGAAATATAGAATATGAACTTGTTTGCAAAATCTAGGCTTGTGGAGGCTCAAGCCTAGATGCTTACTTGACATGTAGCCTAGGTCAAAATAATTATTCCACGTTTTAGTTTACCAATATGTTTGTGTTTTCTAGGTCACCAAAACATGTACATAATATAAAGACTTCAAGAAAATTAGTTCTTTCATAACATGTAAGCATTCTTGGCATATAGAAACATGCACATGTTATTAATAACTATGACGATTCCATGGTATATGGCCAAAAATGACTACTTTAGGGATAATAACCATAGACTTAGGCTCTGATAGTCACTTCCAAGAATTTGAAACTATGAATACAGATGTAAATTATCAAAAAATCTGAATATGGTGAACATTTACTTCACAAATCATATATGGGCATGATTTCATGGTTAATTTGACATAAACCAAGGAAATCATCCCTAATAGTAATAAGTCTTTCTAAATCTCATGGCCATGTATGAGGCCCACCATAACATAGTCCCTATAGAGTATATCCTTATATGAGTCAAATATGGGCTCAATTCAACAACTAGCACAACATGGATGGGTCTCAAGTCCCAATCTATGGTTCTAGGAAGAAAACTAGGGGAATACATCTATAGAATTTATTTTAAGCCTCGTGATCCCTACATAGAACCTCAAACCACCATAGAGCCCTTGTATACATAACACTTGAATTCTGATTAAGATATAGATATATTTTATATAGGCTATGCATGGGGTCATGAAGCACCATAGAGATCTTGTAGAGTTCATTTTTGGTGTATGTGTAAGAGATAGGCTTAATTCTGACATTTTTCAAATTATGGATAGGTATATTTTCTTATAGCATGGTTCAATGATAAGTCATTATGTATTGGTCCTTAATATGTTTTCTAGGGCTCATTTGTCATTCACATAGCCCTAAATCATCAAAAAGGACCTATAAATGGAATACTTAGCTTGCAAATGAGATATATGAATTATTTTGATGCTTGGTGGATCATCTATGGGTTTCATCTCTATATTTTTCATTTACTGGTGTAAGACCAAGTATTTAAGTTTGTTTCTTCTAGAGTTGATATGACATGCATAGGCCACCTAAAAGAAATACTAGGGCCCTAGATAGGGAATTGTTGGCCTACAATTTCAAACTAAGAAAAAAATTGTTTTTGGCATGAATTTGATGGGTCATATAGGTTTGTTCATGCTTTAAGTGTGAAAAATATGGACTTAGATCCTAATAGGTGATAGTTCTTGTGTCCCAAGATATTGTTTGTATAAATAAATTAAGGGCATAGGACCTAATAGTTTTTCCTATGATTCACAATCCATACACACATACCAAAACCTCCATAGTATTCATGTGAAGATGTAACTTTTGGATTGCAATTAGGGTATGGTTGTGAGTTTGACATTTTTTCAATAAAGGATTGGTTTTGTGGTCTAGTCCATGGTTTAGAATCGAATATTAGATACATTGGTAGTAATGGTATACACTAGGGATCATGGTTCAAGAACATGGCCCAGGACTACCCTAAATGCATTGTAGCGAGAATTATTTCTCTCTAAGTGGTATACATGTGCAATTTTAACATTTAGTGTAGATTGGATGGGTTTCATGGCCTCGTGGAATTTTTCAATGCCAAAAACCAAGTACATAGGTCAAAATTTTTGCTTGATATCTCATGGGGCATGCACAAGATCCTAAAAACCACAAACACCCTATATATGGAAATTTTTATTTACAAGTGATGTATGGGAATAAATTTGGCCAAGTTTGAGACTTAGTTCCTAATGGTTCCTAGCTATAATAATGGACCTGGTAAAGGGGTGAAAGAAATTCTATTGTTACTAGGAGACAAGAAGACCCTTAAGAGTTCATGTGTGGTAG
>JZKD02S2206563.1:25283-39632 GCA_000966675.3 Picea glauca
GAAAGAAGGGAACATAGTATGAATGGACTTTGTCTTGAAAATTTGGTGTTGTTGAATGTCTCAAGTGAAGGCTCAGTCAAGAAAAAATTTAGGACTAGTTTGGGAGCTTGTACCAATCGAAATCCTTGGTAAAGAAATTGTTCCTTCATAATAAGTTGTATATTTTGACGATGAGTGATGGGATATCGGTAACAGAGCATTGGAATGCATTAAATACTATAATAGGCTAATTATCATTTGTGGGTATTAAAAACACTAAGGAGGAGAAGTGTATTAGACTATTATGTTCTTTTCCAAACTCTCAGGAAAACTTAGTCATATCTATAGGGAGTAATTCGACCACGTTAGCACTAGATGAAATGATTTCATCTCTATTATTAGAATAAATCAGACAAATGAACATGGGAGGATCGACCAAAGATGCTTAATGGTTAGAGGTCGATAAATTGACATAGTAAAAGGAAAATTCTTTTGTAGAAGGTTTAAGTCAAAGGGTAAATATAAATACCCATTTCACTGGATGAGATGATGTTGTAAATGTGATAAATCTAGGCATTACAAAAGGGACTACAAGTTGAAGTAAATAGAAGTCATTATTGCATCCGAAAAGAAGCATTCAATTGAGAGAAAGACTATTTTGAATAAAGAAAGTGATATGTATATGGCATTGATTGATACACAACCTAATTAGGATGTTTGGTTGTTGACTCAGGAGAATATTTTCATATGACACATCATAGAGAATGGTTATGTGAATATGAGAGATACGAAGGGGGAGATGTGTTCTTGGGGGGCTACTTGACAACCAAAAAGATTGAATGGGGAAGATTTCGATTGATACTGCATGGTTGAATGGGAGGAGTAGAACCCTTCTGAGTGTGTTACATATTTCAATTTTGGAAAGAAACTTGATATCTTTCAGCAAGATGAGTGATGCAAGTGTGCGCACTCTATTTCAGAAGGATACATAAAAAAATGGCCATGGGAATGATGGTATTAATGAAAGGAGTTCGAATTGGAGCTCTATACAAGTTGTTAGGGAATATAAAATTGTTTGGATGCAATAGTATTTCTCTTCCTGAAGTCGACTCAACTTGGGCTAATTGAGCACAAACCAACTCAATTATTATTCGTAAAGTTGACTCGACCATATTATAGTACTAGAGGATGGGACAAATTGGAGAAGAAGTATATTATATATAATATATTAATTATCTATTTATATTATATATAGCAAAAACAAACAAACAAAAACAAAAGCAATTTGTTATTCCAAACAAATTAAACCCTCCACGTGGAGAGTGGCTCAAACCCTACTATTCCGACTCAGAACCCTTAGAGCTTGACCTTGTGCCACTTTCAGAGCCTGATCTTGTGCTCAAAAAACCCTCCATCCTTGTGGAGAGTGGCCCAACCCCTGCTCTATAGAAATAAAACCCTAAGAGTGTGCGCGATTGTTACACATTTAAATTACTCACTTCGATAGTGTCGCAAGTGTCGTCATTACAAGTGTTGCATTTTTCTCACAAGTGTCTCAAGTGTCAAGGAAAGCATACTTCCATGATGCCTATGTCGTGCATATAACGACATGAGAAGGACACTTGACGCACATCAAACATTTGATTTGGAAGAAGAGAAATGAGTCAAAAGGCTTATGAACCTCTTGCCATCTCAAAGAACCCAAAAAAATGATTTTTTGGAGGAGAGAGCTCCCCTATACCTCTCTCAGGAGTGCTGGCACACCCCTATAAGCTATTAGGGAGAATTATAACACTCATCTTCCCTTTTGCAGGAGTGCTCCTACTCTTAGGAGTGATATCACTCCCCTATACATTACTAGGGATAATTATAACTCTATGAGTGCCCTTTTGAGGGTGTGCTACCTATTCTGGGCAGCAGTTGGTTTGTTGAGAAGAATGGGGGAAAGATATTTNCTATGTCGTGCATATAACGACATGAGAAGGACACTTGACACACATCAAACATTTGATTTGGAAGAAGAGAAATGAGTCAAAAGGCTTATGAACCTCTTGCCATCTGAAAGAACCCCCAAAAATGATTTTTTGGAGGAGAGAGCTCCCCTATACCTCTCTCAGGAGTGTTGGCACACCCCTATAAGCTATTAGGGAGAATTATAACACTCATCTTCCCTTTTGCAAGAGTGCTCCTACTCTTAGGAGTGATCTCACTCCCATATACATTACTAGGGATAATTATAACTCTATGAGTGCCCTTTTGAGGGTGTGCTACCTATTCTGGGCAGCAGTTGGTTTGTTGAGAAGAATGGGGGAAAGATATTTTCAATATTGGAAGGCAGTTGGATTTGAATCCTTGGCCAAGCCATGATCATAGGGAAGATCCATAACTAAAGGAGGAAAATACTCAACTTACTCTAAATATATCTCAAGTAGTTGAGCCTCTCCAAGGCTATATAAGCAAGCTTTCTCATGGTGGAAGGGGAGATGGATAGAGAATCATACCAAACTTATGATCTCATAAGTGATATTTGGAGAAGGGATGAGAAGAATGAAACCTATGATCTCATAGGAAACACTTAGTGAAGTGGAGGCTAATCAACGAAGTTATCATCATTCCGATTGTGGAGCTTTTGAGAAAGGGTTAGGCAAGGAGAACTTAATGAAACTACTACATTCCATCTATGACTGTAAGTAACATTTTGTCCTCATTAATGTAATATGCTTGGCCTGTTTATTTCTAATTTGTGTTTGAAATTACATGAATTTATCTCTAAGTAGATAGGTCCACTTCGAAGTAATCTCGATAGAGTAGGAAGTGGTTGTACTTTGTTTGTCTACAGGGCTTATCGAGGAGCTCAAGATTGGAGTTCAACTCGGAGCATGCAGGGAAAAACACTGGTAAAAGGTACGTCTTTCCTCCTTCCTCTTCATGCATTAGTTTGTGTAGGCCTAAAAGGAAGTCAGTGACCATGATAAGAACTTTCTGTCTTAGAGTTAAGAGTCTAGCTCTTTGAGGAGATCTACCTGTCCGCAGGAAGATTTTCCTTCAACAGAAACTGGTGACTCCACTGGGGAATCGAATGGGAACTTTTGGTTTTGAGTTTTCCTCATAGATATTGTCTTACTCTTTGATTATTTTAAGACGTTGTTAAACCCATTTTTTTGATTTCATATGTTGATTGACTCTTTACCCCATCACATTCAACTTGACTGTCAAAATTTGACTGAAATTTTGGGTTTTTGGACATTTTTATGAGTTTTTTAAGCCTGGCGCCCTTGTGCCCATGTTAGTGGAGTGCCAACACTCCCTAAAGGTGCTAGACAGAGATTTATAATGCCCTAGTGTCCCTTACACCAGAGCACCAACCCCTTTTTGCACAAAATCTTTTCAAAAATTGCATTTTTGAGGTCNCAAACACCGGTAAAAGGTACGTCTTTCCTCCTTCCTCTTCATGCATTAGTTTGTGTAGGCCTAAAAGGAAGTCAGTGACCATGATAAGAAATTTTTTTCTTAGAGTTAAGAGTCTAGCTCTTTGAGTAGATCTACCTGTCCGCAGGAAGATTTTCCTTCAACAGAAACTGGTGACTCCACTGGGGAATCGAATGGAAACTTTTGGTTTTGATTTTTCCTCATAGATATTTTCTTACTCTTTGATTATTTTAAGACGTTGTTCACCCCATTTGTTTGATTTCATATGTTTATTGACTCTTTACCCCATCACATTCAACTTGACTGTCAAAATTTGACTGAAATTTTGGGTTTTTGGACATTTTTATGAGTTTTTTAAGCCTGGCGCCCTTGTGCCCATGTTAGCGGAGTGCCAACACTCTCTAAAGGTGCTAGACAGAGATTTATAATTCCCTAGTTTCCCTTACACCAGAGCGCCAACCCCTTTTTGCACAAAATCTTTTCAAAAATTGCATTTTTGAGGTCCATACCCTGTTTTTTCACTTGTTGAGATTCTTTGAGATTCAATGCTTCTTCCCATTGAACTTTGACATCCCTCTTTTCGAGGAATAAGCACTTTGTTGTTCATATTTGGTGGCCTTTTTCATTATTTTTGAGTTTTTGCTGTTGAGAGCTTGAAATCAATCCACTGCTTTCTTCTCTCCTATCCGACTGAGCGGGAACTCTGGTGAAGGGCATCAGAAATATATGAATCATCTTGTTTGGTTCTTTGAGGCCATTGTTCTTCAACATCTCTCTTTTGTGTGAATTGTTTGATTTTTCTTTGTTATCTTTTGTCTTCTGCTTTCTTCTTGTTTCAATCATAGCAAGAGGGTGTGTGTCATGTGTGCGAAATCTGATCATGCTTGTCTGAATCTCCTTGATCCGAAAGGGGAGTTGGTAGGAGAATTTTTTTGCATTGAATTAATCATCATTCACATACAAATGACAAAGACACATATTAGTGATTGGTTTTCATATTAGAAGGCGTTTTTGAAAATGTTTTAGCATTGCATTGGATTCAATTGAGAACCAATTGATTGAGAATATTTCATATTAGTGTTTGAAAGTGAAAACAACTCATCTTTCCCTTAAATAGGCGTTCATTGAAAAGAAATGATTGCTTATCATATTTCATGCATATTTTTGGGAATTGAGTCCTCATCTCATCATTTTCACTTTCATACACCCTTTGAGTAAAGAACAGTTGTAAAACAAACGCTAATTAAAAATTATCTAGAACATTTTTGTTTTTAGTATCTTCCACCAACAGTAGACTAGGGTTAGCNACTCTGGTGAAGGGCATCAGAAATCTGTGAATCATCTTGTTTGGTTCTTTGAGGCCATTGTTCTTCAACATCTCTCTTTTGTGTGAATTGTTTGATTTTTCTTTGTTATCTTTTGGCTTCTGTTTTCTTCTTGTTTCAATCATAGCAAGATGGTGTGTGTCATGTGTGCGAAATCTGATCATGCTTGTCTGAATCTCCTTGATCCAAAAGGGGAGTTGGTAGGAGAAGTTTTTTGCATTGAATTAATCATCATTCACATATAAATGACAAAGACACATATTAGTGATTGGTTTGCATATTAGAAGGCATTTTTGAAAATGTTTTAGCATTGCATTGGATTCGATTGAGAACCAATTGATTGAGAATATTTCATATTAGTGTTTGAAAGTGAAAACAACTCCTCATTCCCTTAAATAGGCATTCATTAAAAAGAAATGATTGCTTATCATACTTCATTCATCTTTTTGGGAATTGAGTCTGCATCTCATCAGTTTCACTTTCATACACCCTTTGAGTAAAGAACAACTGTAAAACAAATGCTAATTAAAAATTATCTAGAACAATTTTGTTTTTAGTATCTTCCACCAACAGTAGACTAGGGTTAGCACATTGGATTAGGCTGTGAGTACAACTCTCCAAAGTTTTCAAAAAAAACATTAGCATCCTGAGATAGGGAGAGTCAAATCCAATTGTCGTATTGTTTTTCTGGGATCCCCCTCTCACACAGGGGTTATGCACACGGTCACATTCAGGCGAATTATGGAGATTATCCCTCCGTGGTTCAACTGTTTGTAGTGGTCGAATCGTATATTGGGGGTCACTTGGAGGTATACCCATGATTATGTGTGGGATCTTCTTGTGTTGATTTCAGACTTGTTATCCTNATCCATAACTAAAGGAGGAAAATCCTCAACTTACTCTAAAGATATCTCAAGTAGTTGGGCCTCTCCAAGGCTATATAAGAAAGATTTCTCATGGTTGAAGGGGAGCTGGATAGAGAATCATACCAAACCTATGATCTCATAAGTGATATTTGGAGAAGGGATGAGAAGCATGAAACCTATGATCTCATAGGAAACACATAGTGAAGTGGATGATAATCAATGAAGCTATTATCATTCTGATCGTGGAGATTTTGAGCAAGGGTTAGGCAAGGAGAACTTGATGAAACTACTACATTCCATCTATGACTGTAAGTAACATTTTGTCCTCATTAATGTAATATGCTTGGCCTGTTTATTTCTAATTTGTGTTTGACATTACATGAATTTGTCTCTAAGTAGATAGGCCCGCTTATAAGTAATATTGATAGAGTAGGAAGTGGTTGTACTTTGTTTGTCTACAGGGCTTATCGAGGAGCTCAAGATTGGAGTTCAACTCAGAGCATGTAGGGACAAACACCGGTAAAAGGTAAATCTTTCCTCCTTCCTCTTCATGCATTAGTTTGTGTAGGCCTAAAAGGAATTCAGTGACCATGATAAGCACTTTCTGTCTTATAGTTAAGAGTCTATCTCTTTGAGGAGATCTACCTGTTCGCAAGAATATTTTCCTTCAACAGAAACTGGTGACTCCACTGGGGAATTGAATGGAAAATTTTGGTTTTGATTTTTCCTCATAGATATTGTCTTACTCTTTGATTGTTTTAAGATGTTGTTCACCCCATTTGTTTGATTTCATATGTTGATTGACTCTTTACCCCATCACATTCGGCTTGACTGTCAAAATTTGACTGAAATTTTGGGTTTTTGGACATTTTTATGAGTTTTTTAAACCTGGCACCCTTGTGCCCATGTTAGCGGAGTGAAAACACTCCCTAAAGGTGCTAGACAGATCTTTATAATGCCCTAGTGTCCCTTACACCAGAGCACCATCCCCTTCTTGCAAAAAATCTTTTCAAATATTGCATTTTTGAGGTCCAGACCCTATTTTTTCACTTGTTGAGATTCTTTGAGATTCAATGCTTCTTCCCATTGAACTTTGACATCCCTCCTTCTGAGGAATAAGCACTTTGTTGTTCAGATTTGGTGGCCTTTTTCATTATTTTTGAGCTTTTGTTGTTGAGAGCTTGAAATCAATCCACTGCTTTCTTCTCTCCTATCTGACTGAGCGGGAACTCTAGTGAAGGGCATCAAAAATCTGTGAATCGTCTTGTTTAGTTCTTTGAGGCCATTGTTCTTCAACATCTCTCTTTTGTGTGAATTGTTTGATTTTTCTTTGTTATCTTTTGTCTTTTTTTTTCTTCTTGTTTCAATCTTAGCAAGAGGGTGTGTGTCATGTGTGCGAAATCTGATCATGCTTGTCTGAATATCCTTGATCTGAAAGGGGAGTTGGTAGGAGAAGTTTTTTGCATTGAATTAATCATCATTTACATACAAATGACAAAGACACATATTAGTGATTGGTTTGCATATTAGAAGGCGTTTTTGAATTTTTTTTAGCATTGCATTAGATTCGATTGAGAATATTTCATATTAGTGTTTGAAAGTGAAAATGACTCCTCTTTCCCTTAAATATGCATTCATTGAAAATAAACGATTGCTTAACATATTTCATGCATATTTTTGGGAATTGAGTCCTCATCTCATCGGTTTCACTTTCATACACCCTTTGAGTAAAGAACAACTGTAAAACAAATGCTAATTAAAAATTATCTAGAACTTTTTTGTTTTTAGTATCTTCCACCAACAGTAGACTAGGGTTAGCACTTTGGATTAGGCTGTGAGTACAACTCTCCAAAGTTTTCAAAACAAACATTAACATCTTGAGCTAGGGAGTGTCAAATCCAATTATCGTATTGTTTTTCTAGGATACCCCTCTCACACAAGGGTTACGCACAAGGTCACATTCAGGTGAATTACGGAGATTATCCCTCCGTGGTTCAACTATTTGTAGTGGTCGAATCGTATATTGGGGGTCACTTGGAGGTATACCCATGATTATGTGTCGGAGCTTCTTGCGTTGATTTCGGACTTGTTATCCTGCCCATACGTTTTGGATCGAACTGTCGACTGTACCCGCCCAGGGACTCACTGTGAATTGGTGTCTTTAGTTGCCATAATATTTAGGTACTTACACAAGGTGACGGTGAAGGGAAGTCTCACTGTACCTGGAACATACATTGTTCAAACTCACTCGGGCTCCTTGGAGGGTAAATCCACAATTACTGCATGGAACCNCAAACACCGGTAAAAGGTACGTCTTTCCTCCTTCCTCTTCATGCATTAGTTTGTGTAGGCCTAAAAGGAAGTCAGTGACCATGATAAGAAATTTTTTTCTTAGAGTTAAGAGTCTAGCTCTTTGAGTAGATCTACCTGTCCGCAGGAAGATTTTCCTTCAACAGAAACTGGTGACTCCACTGGGGAATCGAATGGAAACTTTTGGTTTTGATTTTTCCTCATAGATATTTTCTTACTCTTTGATTATTTTAAGACGTTGTTCACCCCATTTGTTTGATTTCATATGTTTATTGACTCTTTACCCCATCACATTCAACTTGACTGTCAAAATTTGACTGAAATTTTGGGTTTTTGGACATTTTTATGAGTTTTTTAAGCCTGGCGCCCTTGTGCCCATGTTAGCGGAGTGCCAACACTCTCTAAAGGTGCTAGACAGAGATTTATAATTCCCTAGTTTCCCTTACACCAGAGCGCCAACCCCTTTTTGCACAAAATCTTTTCAAAAATTGCATTTTTGAGGTCCATACCCTGTTTTTTCACTTGTTGAGATTCTTTGAGATTCAATGCTTCTTCCCATTGAACTTTGACATCCCTCTTTTCGAGGAATAAGCACTTTGTTGTTCATATTTGGTGGCCTTTTTCATTATTTTTGAGTTTTTGCTGTTGAGAGCTTGAAATCAATCCACTGCTTTCTTCTCTCCTATCCGACTGAGCGGGAACTCTGGTGAAGGGCATCAGAAATCTGTGAATCATCTTGTTTGGTTCTTTGAGGCCATTGTTCTTCAACATCTCTCTTTTGTGTGAATTGTTTGATTTTTCTTTGTTATCTTTTGTCTTCTTCTTTCTTCTTGTTTCAATCATAGCAAGAGGGTGTGTGTCATGTGTGCGAAATCTGATCATGCTTGTCTGAATCTCCTTGATCCGAAAGGGGAGTTGGTAGGAGAAGTTTTTTGCATTGAATTAATCATCATTCACATACAAATGACAAAGACACATATTAGTGATTGGTTTGCATATTAGAAGGCGTTTTTGAAAATGTTTTAGCATTGCATTGGATTCAATTGAGAACCAATTGATTGAGAATATTTCATATTAGTGTTTGAAAGTGAAAACAACTCCTCTTTCCCTTAAATAGGCGTTCATTGAAAAGAAATGATTGCTTATCATATTTCATGCATCTTTTTGGGAATTGAGTCATCATCTCATCATTTTCACTTTCATACACCCTTTGAGTAAAGAACAGTTGTAAAACAAACGCTAATTAAAAATTACCTAGAACATTTTTGTTTTTAGTATCTTCCACCAACAGTAGACTAGGGTTAGCACTTTGGATTAGGATGTGAGTACAACTCTCCAAAGTTTTCAAAACAAACATTAGCATCCTGAGCTAGGGAGAGTCAAATCCTATTGTCGTATTGTTTTTCTGGGATCCCCCTCTCACACAGGGGTTATGCACAAGCTCACATTCAGGCGAATTACAGAGATTATCCCTCCGTGGTTCAACAGTTTGTAGTGGTCGAATCGTATATTGGGGGTCACTTGGAGGTATACCCATGATTATGTGTGGGAGCTTCTTGTGTTGATTTCAGACTTGTTATCCTGCCCATACATTTTGGATCGAACTGTCGACTGTACCCGCCCAGGGACTCACTGCGAATTGGTGTCTTTAGTTGCCATAATCTTTAGGTACTTACACAAGGTGACATTGAAGGGAAGTCTCACTGTACCTGGAACATACATTGTTCAAACTCACTCGGGATCCTTGGAGGGTAAATCCACAATTAATGCATGGAAGCTTGCACCAAGGTGAAAGTCCGTTAAGCAAGTCGCCATTGTAACTGTTCCACCATATCCCAACCCCTTCTTGAGTTGATCACATGACATTGGATTTCATCACCAACTAGTATGATCATCAAGAGAAGTTTTTGTCTGCTTGGTTGATTCCTATATTTTATTAGCGTATGTTGTTTCTTTTTGTTAGTTGGCCCTAGATTTTCAGTGTGTTTTGTTATTCTCCACAATTGAGCCCGTAGACGATCACGCTCTTCGTCGATCACGTAGGATGCAAGGGTTGCCTCCAAAAGGCTATCAACCCTTACCTCCTAACCCGCCAGAAGACAACTACCATAGAGAGGTAGAAAATCAATCCGACGCTAGAAGTGTTATTGTTCCTCCATTAGATAACTTAGAAGACTCTTTGGTCATGGTTGAAAATCCCACTATCTGTGTTGGTAACCCCTCTCAAACCACTTTTGGTTCATTTAGCCTCCCTTGGGAACATCATAGACGAAGAGGTCCCACGATTACCGCAGAGGATTTTTACCGAAACATATATGGGATCCACATAACCAATCTTTGGTGATGAATATAGGACTCTTGTTCATCCTAGCACCACAGTAGAAACAAATCCCACACATTCTCGTTCTGTATGCAGGACTTCATCGGGACCCGATCTTTATGAACATTTCAAATCTATTCACCAACCCTTTCATCCTCATGACCCTCCTAGTGAAACAGGACCATCCGGTCAAACCATGAATCACCCAGTCGATCAGGTTATTAACCCTACCGTCACACCAACACAAGTCCATCCTAATGTTGGACTCATCACCTCTACTCATCTCCAAAGCACTTCAATCTCTACCCCTGTTTCTACAAGATTTTACTCTACAGCTCCACATGTTCCACATGATCTTGCTGGGACATCTTCTCACTCGAGAACACAGACCCCTATTGGCCAAACACAACTGGTTGGAGGGAAACCACCATCCAATGAACCTTTTCCTCCTGGAGGACTACCTTTCCATGGTGGTACTACCCCTCTTGGGGGACAGCCCCCTTTTCATGCTTCTCCTGGAGGCAAAGCTTTGTTTTCCAGTCACATCCTGGTCGTAAATCCACCGTTGGCAGGGGGGAAACCCTCATTTGTTGGAAACCCTTCACAATCCTGTGGAGTATCTTCAGGAGGCATTTTTACTCAACCCCGTGTTGGGGGGAACTTGTATAATAACCCACTAGNCTTTAGGTACTTACACAAGGTGACAGTGAAGGGAAGTCTCACTGTACCTGGAACAAACATTGTTCAAACTCACTCGGGCTCCTTGGAGGGTAAATCCACAATTACTGCGTGGAAGCTTGCACCAAGGTGAAAGTTCGTTAAGCAGGTTGCCATTGTAACTGTTCCACCATATCCCAACCCCTTCTTGACTTGATCACACGAAATTGGATTTCATCACCAACTAGTATGATCATCGAGAGAATTTTTTGTCTGCTTGGTTGATTCCTATATTTTATTAGCGTATGTTGTTTCTTTTTGTTAGTTGGCCCTAGATTTTCAGTGTGTTTTGTTATTATCCACAATTGAGCCTGTAGATGATCACGGTCTTCGTTGATCACATAGGATGTAAGGGCTGCCTCCGGAAGGCTATCAACCCTTACCTCCTAACCCGCCAGAACACAACTACGATAGAGAGGTAGAAAATCAATCCGACTCTGGAAGTGTTATTGCTCCTCTGTTAGATAAATTAGAAGACTCTTTGGTCACGGTTGAAAATCCCACTATCTATGTTGGTAACCCCTCTCGAACCACTTTTGGTTCATTTAGACTCCCTTGGGAACATCATAGACGAAGAGGTCCCACGATTACCGTAGAGTATTTTTACCGAAACATATATGGCATCCACATAACCAATCTTTTGTGATGAGTATAGGACTCCTGTTCATCCTAGCACCACAGTAGAAACAAATCCCACACATTCTCGTTCTGTATGCAGGACTTCATCGGGACCCGATCTTTATGAACATTTCGAATCTATTCTCCAACCCTTTCATCCTCATGACCCTCCTAGTGAAACAGGACCATCCGGTCAAACCATGAATAACCCAATCGATCAGGTTATTAACCCTACCGTCACGCCAACACAAGTGCATCCTAACGCTGGACTCATCACCTCTACTCATCTCCAAAGCACTTCAATATCTACCCCTGTTTCTACAAGATTTTACTCTATAGCTCCACATGTTCCACATAATCTTGCTGGGACATCTTCTCATCCGAGAACACAGACCCCTATTGGCCAAGCACAACCGGTTGGAGGGAAACCACCATCCAATGAACCTTTTCCTCCTGGAGGACTACCTTTCCATGGTGGGACTACCCCTCTTGGGGGACAGCCCCCTTTTCATGCTCCTCCTGGAGGGAAACCTTCATTTTCCATTCGCATCCTGGTCGTAAATCCACCGTTGGCAGGGGGGAATCCTCATTTGTTGGAAACCCTTCACAATCCTGGGGAGTATCTTCAGGAGGCACTTTTACTCAACCCCATGTTGGGGGGCACTTGTATAATAACCCACTAGGAGGAGTATCCAATCCTGTCCCTTTCGTAACATCTTACGGGCACTCTTATCCGAGCGACATCCCAAACACCACCTGGAGTTCTCCGGGACCACAATCTTATCCTCATCATGGGCCTTATGTGTATCCGCCTCCAAGATCTACTCCTTACTATTGTCAAGGGAAAAATGTTTATCCTCCTCATGGGCAAATAAATCACCCAACCTATAATGTTCATAACCCCCCAGGTTATGCCAATGTTTCTCATGCACCNCTTTAGGTACTTACACAAGGTGACAGTGAAGGGAAGTCTCACTGTACCTGGAACAAACATTGTTCAAACTCACTCGGGCTCCTTGGAGGGTAAATCCACAATTACTGCGTGGAAGCTTGCACCAAGGTGAAAGTTCGTTAAGCAGGTTGCCATTGTAACTGTTCCACCATATCCCAACCCCTTCTTGACTTGATCACACGAAATTGGATTTCATCACCAACTAGTATGATCATCGAGAGAATTTTTTGTCTGCTTGGTTGATTCCTATATTTTATTAGCGTATGTTGTTTCTTTTTGTTAGTTGGCCCTAGATTTTCAGTGTGTTTTGTTATTATCCACAATTGAGCCTGTAGATGATCACGGTCTTCGTTGATCACATAGGATGTAAGGGCTGCCTCCGGAAGGCTATCAACCCTTACCTCCTAACCCGCCAGAACACAACTACGATAGAGAGGTAGAAAATCAATCCGACTCTGGAAGTGTTATTGCTCCTCTGTTAGATAAATTAGAAGACTCTTTGGTCACGGTTGAAAATCCCACTATCTATGTTGGTAACCCCTCTCGAACCACTTTTGGTTCATTTAGACTCCCTTGGGAACATCATAGACGAAGAGGTCCCACGATTACCGTAGAGTATTTTTACCGAAACATATATGGCATCCACATAACCAATCTTTTGTGATGAGTATAGGACTCCTGTTCATCCTAGCACCACAGTAGAAACAAATCCCACACATTCTCGTTCTGTATGCAGGACTTCATCGGGACCCGATCTTTATGAACATTTCGAATCTATTCTCCAACCCTTTCATCCTCATGACCCTCCTAGTGAAACAGGACCATCCGGTCAAACCATGAATAACCCAATCGATCAGGTTATTAACCCTACCGTCACGCCAACACAAGTGCATCCTAACGCTGGACTCATCACCTCTACTCATCTCCAAAGCACTTCAATATCTACCCCTGTTTCTACAAGATTTTACTCTATAGCTCCACATGTTCCACATAATCTTGCTGGGACATCTTCTCATCCGAGAACACAGACCCCTATTGGCCAAGCACAACCGGTTGGAGGGAAACCACCATCCAATGAACCTTTTCCTCCTGGAGGACTACCTTTCCATGGTGGGACTACCCCTCTTGGGGGACAGCCCCCTTTTCATGCTCCTCCTGGAGGGAAACCTTCATTTTCCAGTCGCATCCTGGTCGTAAATCCACCGTTGGCAGGGGGGAATCCTCATTTGTTGGAAACCCTTCACAATCCTGGGGAGTATCTTCAGGAGGAATTTTTACTCAACCCCATGTTGGGGGGCACTTGTATAATAACCCACTAAGAGGATTATCCAATCCTGTCCCTTTCGTAACATCTTACGGGCACTCTTATCCGAGCGGCATCCCAAACACCACCTGGAGTTCTCCGGGACCACAATCTTATCCTCATCATGGGCCTTATGTGTATCCGCCTCCAGGATCTACTCCTTACTATTGTCAAGGGAAAAATGTTTATCCTCCTCATGGGCAAATAAATCACCCAACCTATAATGTTCATAACCCCCCAGGTTATGCCAATGTTTCTCATGCACCATCGAATCCTTCTTATCCTGGCCAACAACAACCGTATGTAGGGGGACCTACTAGTTACAACTATCCACCTAACCCAGTGTATGGTCCTACTGGTGTTCCTATGCTGCACCAGTATCATTTGCACATTAACCGATAGCTACCTTTCCTTACAACTCTGGATCTCCCAGACTTGTCTCAGTTAGCTAATGATCCTATTTCTCATTCACCGGTTTGGTCAGTCATTCTAGCTAAACTTCCTTCTGATATTCCAAAATTTGATGGAAA
>JZKD02S2206585.1:18728-33802 GCA_000966675.3 Picea glauca
TGAATCAAGGAACAAGGTATCATCAAAATCTTGAAAAGGGAATCAACTAACCTCATCGTCTTGTTGTTGTGCAGGTGGAAAAAGCTTGTGGATTGCTTCATCAGGAGGAGGGCACTTTGACACTTCATCATCTTGTTCGGGTTCAGGCTCCTTAGTTGTGTTTTCAATGATCCCTTGCTTTTGGAAAACCTTATCAAGAGATTTCCCCTTAGTATTTTGTTGGTCAATAATTTGTTTCCCTTCTTCTTGAAAATCACCAGTAAAAGTTTCAAGGGAAACCAGTTTTTCCAAATTGAGAGTGTTTGAGGTATCTTCATAATCATTGATTTTGTTTCCTAGGGAAAACATGTTTTTATTTTTTTTTATTTTGGACAAAAAATATTTTCCTCCATTTGTAAGGTCATGTTACAAGCTTCATGTAGTGTCTTTGGATTCTTTTTTCTTAGAAGAAACCTTAAATGTACAGGAGTTCACTGGTAAAGAGATATATGAGCTCCTTATCGCCAGGACAATGGTCTCTAGGAAGCTAGTACAACAAACTCTCAAATCTATTCTGGACATTCCAAACAGTCTCATTTTCTGCTTGTTTTGCATAATGGAGTCTTTTTAGCAATGTTTGGATATCTTCCAATTTCATACCCCATTCTTCGAGAAAGATTTCTTCTAGCTAGTTCATGGAGGTGATGCTAGCACCGAGAATATCATCATACCATTTTTTAGCATTCCCATGAAGAGTGGTGGGAAAAAGTTTCATCACTACATCTTCGGCATCATCATCGACATGATGGAGTCCAAAATAAGAATAAAACTCATTCATATGAAAGTTAGCTCTTTCCCCATCGCTACCAGTGAATCTAAGGAGCCATTCTCCTTCTATCGGGGGCATTTTCCGTGGGTATCCCGTGATTTTTCTCATGTCTAAAGGCTTGTAATTCCCAGGATCCCATTTTGAAGTCATTGTTGGCTTCATCATCAGTGGAGTCACCAGATAATTTTCTTGAAACTATCAAAAGATAAGGGAAAACACCCTAAGTGGAGTCACCAAACAAGCTTGTAAGATTAAGACTCTAGAGGCAAGGCTTACCGAAAAAGTGTCGTCTGAGGAAGTTTTGGCTCAGTGTTCCCCGACAACGGCACCAAAATGTTATCGCACAATTTGTAGTAATGATACAATCTAGATATGAAGAGGCAAACTGGTGTAACTGGAACCAATCCTACCCAATGTCACCTCGATAGAATGGTTCTTTCTGTTTAGGGAGGTAAGGCCCAGGGGAGATGTACCCGATGACCTAGGGTTTTGAGAAGAAAAAGGATTGTAGGATAAGATATAAATTCCCCCTTCACAAGTCACCATCAAGCAGATAGTCCGACTAACCAGCCAATAAAGAGAAGTATAACCAAAATGAGATGTACCTGCCCGAGACAAAACAACAAGAGATATATATGTAAGCTTACTCGCTTGGTTAGTACTTCATATATTTTAATGACTTTCTGATATATAAGAAATTGGAGCAATAAAATATTGACGAATTCAATGTTTGTACAATAGCAATAATTTACAAGATCACTTCTTCAATAAATGCTGAAGAAACTTGGCATTCAATGTAACAAATTAACACTTCATTAGGTAATGCCTTAAATAACCATTCAATTGCTTAAAAAGTAAAACGTTAGTTGTACAATGATGTTTATGACAAAATATGATGACAACAATAAGTTAGCAAGGTTAGTCTTAAGCTAGGGTTAGAAAGGTTAGGGTTTGATCAAAGGTATTTGAAGTTGTTTTGAGATTACACTAAGGCTTAGATCAGTGCGTTCATAGGGCATATCGAGTCAACAGGAGGACACAAGAGTTGAAGGATCAAATGATAATAATATGACTAAGGTCAAGAGGGTTAGACCTTGAGGTGTTGCTATGGCAAGGCCTCAAGGATAAAACCCTAGGGGAGAGAGACTCACTTTGGTGTAGGGGAACTAGGCCTCAATTCTCTCTCCTCCTTCCTTATCTCAATGGAAAACAACTAGCTCAAAAGATTGCATAAAACTAAGACAAGAGGTTTTGTAGGTAACATGTTGCTATGGCAAGGCTTTACCAGGAAAACCCTAGGGAAAATCGGCTCACCAAGGTGTAGGGGAACTAGGCCTTGATGCATTTTCTCCTTCTCAGCTTTAAATAAGAAAAAACGTTTAGCATTGGAGAAGATGGATTTGAGTGTTGCTATGGAAAGGCTCAATCTTCTTCTACAAAGCCTAGAAGGAGTAGAGTGTTGCTAAGGCAAGGCTCTATCTCATTTCAACAAAAATGGCTAAAACCTTGATGGGGACATGAGACAAGGACCTTCTATGTGTGCTTGTCACCTAGGGTTTATATCAACAAAATATAACCATAAATGCAAGAAATAAATACTACAACCATTCAATTAAGAATTTTTGCATAAATTCACTTACATTTAACCAAGAAATCAAGTAGCAAACCCTAGTTCTAACACCTTCCAACAAGATAAATGCCAAAATATGCCAAGACAATCTTCCTTCAACAAGTGCGCCTCACTATTTCAAGCAAAACCCTAGAATAGGGCACAAATTTCAGACCTCACCAAGTGGTGAGTGAGAGATGATGAAAAAATGAACGTAAAAACCCTCAATTTATACAGTACCATGACCTAATTTCACTTTTAGGTCATAAAAAGGCCGACAAGGCCAAAATACTAAAAATTATACTGTTTTACTTTAAATGTTCAAAATTAAACCCTAATCAAGCTAAAGAGAGATGTCATGCCCCTTTTAGGGTGACGTTAGCCCCTTCTAAGGAAAATGCAACATCTTGGAGCAAAACGTTAGCCCTGCTTGGGCTTCTCCAACCTGCCACATGTGCCAACACTGCCAAATATGCCTCCCAAGACGTCCACAAGGCTGGATGATTTCATGATCATCATGGGTGACATCCTGGTCCTTCCAGGGTCAACGTTCCAATGGAGAGGGTACAACCCCCCTAGGTCAAGCTCTGCTAGGGTGCCTCTGGTGGAACGTCCTCCTCTTCTCTAGTGCAAAGCCTATGGTACATCCCTGTCTTGTCTTTGCCCCCTGATGGGGTCTCAACATCCTTTTGGTGGAATATTCATCCCCATGGAGGTCCGAACTGATCATCTCCCCATGTGTACCGGTCCAAAATGGTACTTGTCCGTCGGGCATGATCTTGCACATCAACAAGTACGCCCTCCATGGGCTCATAAGTCACAGGGATCATAACAATGTCAATCAAATCTCATCATCAATATTATTAAACACGTGCATAAAATCCTTAATACCTCAGTTAAAAGCTCAAAGACATTACACAAGCCTGCAATACAAGTTTGGGAAAAGTGACAGGGAGTCCTATTGAGCTAGTGTCCATTGGGAGAGGAAAGTTTCCGTAAGAGACCTCATCTGAACCATGCAAGTGGGTGATGTGGATAAGGGATGTCTAGGCAAGTGGGTGCAAAGCTTTACCTATGGGTGCCTTTGTAGAAGGCGAGTTGCACATGTCCTGGATGCAATGTTTTCCAAGCCCATTCATGCCTTTTATTATTTATTCTTTATTCTTTATTTCTTTTTCTTCAAGAAGCTAACCAAGGGACACTGCCCTGGCGCGGTGACCAGTGGTGATAGCGTTACCCACAAGTACTTTTACAGAGATGAGAAGGTTGGCTTGTGATGAGACCCCCTTTCTCTTGGCCATGCAACCAACAGTCACTACCCTGACATGGTAACTAACTTGTGGTAATGTCATACTTCTAGGTACCCATGGACCTAATAGGTTGGCTCGTGATGAGACCCCCTATCCTCTGACTAGGTCTTGTTTTATTATTTTTACGGGTCCCTCTTGTTTCTTGCTGAGAAGCCTTTTATTTCTTTCTCGAGGATCCCTGGGCGAAGCATCTCGAGGTTTTATTTTTAGGATTTTATCTTTTGCCAGCTTGCTTTTACCTTCTGGGCCTTTAACCCCTTCTTACCACAAGGTAAGGTGCAATCATAAAATGATAGGTCAACCTAGTGCCAGGACAAGTGTGATGGGATAGATGAGCGGGAAGTAAGATGAAAAAGTGGTGCTATGACGGGAGGGGACGATTGATTTTCAGAAATCCCCCCCAGTGGAAAACCAAAACCTACAGACACATGCTTACTAGGGCATCCTGTCATCCCCCCCAGACATGGTCAAATGGGCAAGTATAAGATCCAAGCATTTGTTAGAAACAAAAGGAATTAAATGCACATATTCAAAGGTTTTGAGGATCAGAGTGACACATACCGTGATACCCGGACTCATTACGTCATGGAGCAAGAACCATATCTGACACAAGACCAAGTCGATGGTGATCGATGTTGTTGCTGCTGGCAAGGTAGAGGTACTGAAAGGGAGAAAAGATGGGCCCTCCAAGGCCATGCTAAAGTCGATCTGACTCTCGATACTCCATGTCTTGGACCTGTGGGCCTCGAGACATGATCTCCTAGTTATCCCTAAAAGTGGGGGATAACAAAGATCTTTGTTTCAAAGGGTAAAACTACCTCTATGCCATGAATGAGATGGAAGAGTGTAAACCTAGTGGAAATCATGAGGGATGTCCTATAGGCCCACAAAGTGGGGAAAAACATGTGATGACATTATATTTGTGCTTGTCAACTTCCCACTACAACATGGTTTTCAAAACATTATTGAAAACCTTAAATTAGTTGTTACCTTGTGGATAGTACGGAGATGAGAACTCATGTAGAAAACCTATATGTTAAGCCAAATATTGGAAGACTTTATACTCAAAATGTGTACCATGGTTAGAGATCAATTATTTCATAACATCAAAACAAGTGATGACATGGTTTAAAAAGAAGCAGGTTGTTGTGGATGCAATGTTGTTAAAGGTTAGCATCACTTCAACCCACTTCATGAAACAATTTATGGCCACATTGATGTACTTGTGACCACTAATCAATGGAGTATGACACTCCATAAATTCGATCACCCACTTGTAAAAGGGTTCGACAATGGCTATGGGGTGAAGCAAAGCTAGTGTGGTTCTAACTTAGGTTTGATAAGACTAATGAACATGAGGTTTTATAGATTGAGAAAGAGTTGATCTCTCTCGATCCTCTCTCCTTTGAAAAATTGAAGATTACCACGCTCGTTTAAAGGAGCTACAACTAAAATTGGGTGAATGTAGATTAAGTTTTTCAAAGAAAGATGGTCGACCCATAGAATTGATCTTGATGAATTTGAATTCACCTTATGATGTATTACGTTTGACATTTTGTGCTAGTTGGGCTTGCAAAAAAAATATAAGTACTATACCTTTGATTATTTTAGTGGTTTTCTAATTAGGGCATAGGAAAAATTACTTGATGAAGAAAAACTTGAAGTTAAGAAACAATCCTATTTGCTTAAGGGAAAAGGTTAACATCACTATAGAGAAAGAGGTTGAACATGAAATCAAGAGAAAGAACAAGATTTTGTCAACTAGACTATTAAGAAGAATCATGATGGTCAAACATTGACCGAGAAAGGTAAGAAGAAGAATACCTATCGTTATTGCAGGAAATTAGGACATATGGAGAAGGCTCACTAGAACAAGACTATAGACCTTGAGGATAAAGTAAATAAGTTTCAAGGAGACGTGTTAATTGGAAATTCGACTTACTTGTAGCATCGTCTTTCAGAAGGTAAGGTAGATCAATATACATTCTTTGTTAATTCTTATCAAGCCTTGCATACTCACACTTCTAAAAGTGAGTGGATAGTGGACTCTAGTTGTACCCATCACATGGCTAAAGATGCTTCTCTCTTTTATGCATTAATTAAGGCTACAAAATTTAATAATTGTTGTAGATGATTATTCTCTCATTATTACTAATTGTGGTAAAATTGAATGTCAAAATGATGTGATCATTGATGTGCATAATTTACCAAGTTTGAGTGTTAATTTGTTGTTTATACCCCTACTAACCCAACTAGAAAGAAGGTTGAATTTTGGCCTAATCTATTTGTTGTGAAATATATGAACAATAAATTTTCTATTGTTACTGAGGGCATTCTTTACCATAAGGTCAAACTATATAAGTTTTATGACTTTCTCAGGAAGGATAGAATACTAACTGCACTCATAGAAAAGACTGTCAACTGAAGAAGAATTTTTCATGAAAGACAAACATCTAAAATTTCAAAGTATGAAACTAATGGTAAAGTACAATATGGTTATTGGACTACCTAATATTGTTTCCCTTGATGATGTATCTGAAGTGTGTGTGCTTGGAAGGCATCGCTAGACTACATTTGAAACAAGGAATGCTTGGAGAGCAAAGATTCAATTGTAACTTGTCCATAGTGACATATGTACCTTGAATAAACCATCACTAGTTAGTAGGTGCAATGTATTTTTTTACTTTCATTGGTGACTTTTGCAGGCATATTTGGGCATATTTCTTGAAGAATAAATATTATGTCATTGAAAAATTCAATGAATTTATGGCATTGGATGAAAATCAATGCGGTCAACCTATGAAATGTTTAAGATTAGACATTGGAGGAGAATATGTGTGCAAGGCCTTTGAGATCTACTTGCCACAAAATTGTATCTCTTAGTAGAGATCTATACTTTACACAACTTAGCATAATTCTGTTATTGAAAGGAAGAATTAGACCTGGGTCAAAATGGCATGGTGTTTACTTCAGGCCAAAGAAATCTTGACTAAGTTTTGGGTAGAAGTTATCTACTACTCAAATCATCTTATAAACTTGATTTAGGCCAAATTTGTATGAGACATGACTTCTCTCAAGAAAGAAAGTGGGATAAATCCCTTAGTTGGAGACCTCATAAAATTTGGATGCATAACATTGGATGATATTCCAGATGACAACATAAAGAAGTTGGATGCAAAGAGTCATGTATTATTATGGACTACTATAAAGAGTTGAAAGCCTACATGCTATTTGATCTAGTCAAACAAGAGATTATTTGTAGGAGAAATGTTGTCTTCGACGAGAAAAATTTAGGTATTACTCTATTGAACTCCTCCTCTGGGTTGTTAAGCAATGTTCCATTATAAATTTTGAATAATTTTGGATCAACTAACTACTACATATATTTGTTGACTAGATAGTCAAATCATGTACTAGAATTGACTTGCAGTTGACTGTAAGTTTTGGAACCCTTGATCAATTAGACAATGGTTATTTCAGCATAGGAACTACTTTAACAAGGGACATTTCTCTTCCCAAATGGGTGATGCTTTAACAAGGTACTTTTCTCTTCCCAAATGGGTGACTAAGACAATTGAAGTTGTTTTTTTTCGATGCAGAAGATGTAAATGACTCAAGACAAACAAGAATTCAGAAAAAACATGGTAGTGTTGCTCTAATAACATGTGTTCTAGAGGCATATGATCCTAATACATATGGAGATGGACATGATTGACCTAAATCAGAGACAAATATCATTAGTGAGTATCATTTCTTGATGAAGACTTAAACATGGGACTTAGTTCCTGAATTGCAAGGAAAGAATGTGGTGAAGTTTCAATGGGTCTACAAGACCAAATTGACATTTCAAGGTGCTATTAAAAGGCATGAGGATCTCTTGGTAATAAAGATATTTTCTCAGTAAAAAGGAATTGACTATACTAAAACATTTACCCCTATTTCAAAATAAACTTTGTTTGATTGATTCTTTTGCTTATTGTTCATTTTGGATGGGAGGTATATTATATGGATTTCAAAAGTGCTTTTGTACATGATGATCTCTCTAAATATATTTATATGAATCAATCCCCAGTATTTGAAAATGATGATAGTCTTTTATGTTGACTGAATAAATCCTTATATGGTTTGAAACAAGCCCTTAGATATGAAAAGATTCATCAATTTTTCCATAATTTTGGTTTCAAACATTGTGAATCAAATCACAGTATCTATGTTTTATATGGAAAGGGTGACACCTTAATTTTTGCATTATATGTTGATGATTAATTCATTACTAGAAGTAACATTGCCTTAATTTTTTGAAGGAAATATTAGTAGATACATTTAAAATGACCGACCTTGGTATACTACATTTATTTTTGGACATCCAAGTATTACAAATGGATGATGGTATCTTTCTTGCTTCAGGGTTAATTTTTGATATTAATCAATTATGTTCTTAGGTTATTTAAGAGGTATCTTTCTTTCTCAACCTAAATATGTATTGAGTCTATTACAAAGGCTCAAAATGGAAGTCTATAAACCATGCACTTCACTTATCCTTATGAGAGTGAAGATGACTAAAGAATGTGATTCTTCCAAAGTCGATGCTACTTTCTACAAGAAGCTTGTTGGTAGCCTTATTTATATAATTTAAAATCAAACTAATATTTCATTTACCTATATTATGGATTCTATATTCATGTAGGATCCAAGGGAAGGCCACTTAAAGTCCGCAAAAAGATTTTTCCACTGTATCAAGGGTACATATATACTTGGTATAAAGCATTGCAATAATAATGTGAACCAGTTAGTTGGTTACATCGACTTAGATTGGGTTGGAGATACGGATGACATTAAGTCCATGTATGGCTATGTGTTTCATCTTGGCTCTAGACTCATGGTTTGGTCTTGTAAAAATTAGAAGGTGGTCTCTCTTTTAACCATAGAATTAGAATATCATGGTGCAATTAATGCTAGCACAAAGGCAATGTCGATTCATAATATCACGAGTGAGTTTGAATTACAAGTCAAGGAATTGAATGTAGTATATTTTGACAATGGAAGTGAAATACAACTAGTTGAGAGTCATGCCACTCATAATAAGATGAAGCATGTGGAGATTCATGCTCATTATTAGAGGCAATTGGTCTATGATATACTTGTGTCTCTTATTCATTACAGGGTAGATAATCAAGCTACTAATATCTTTACGAAGCAACTTTGGGCTCTGCTTGGGCTTCAAGAAGCTACAATCATGGGCAAGGGGATTGTACAAAAGTAATTTCACATGTTTAATCTCTAGAAACTTTTGTTGATGGAGGGGGGTGTTAGAACAATGGGCTCATCGGACCTCTATAAATTTTGGGGACAACAAGTCAGTAATTGATTAGGAGAGTTGACTAAGTGGTCAACTGAGCATTTGCTTGGTTGGTTGGGTTGACCATGGAAGTCAAATAGTTTACAAGTTAAGGTAGAAATCAAGGAGTTTGATGCGCACCCTAGATAATCAAAATTGACCATGTCATCTTCACTTCAAGAGAGTTCGCTACACTTTGGTAGTATATAGATATGGTATTATGGATCAATCTACCATCATTTTTTTTATGTGTTTCTATGCATTTTGAGATATGCTAACTTGTGCTTAAGTGGTATCGGTATCTTTAGCTACCACCTCTTCTTAGAATGTATATCTCCGTGATCTTATAATTCCCTAGTTCTCCAACACACCTAGGAGAAGAAAATCTATGCAAAAAAAGGGGGAAAATTCAAAAACCCCCATGTATCCCCCACCATTAATTTCATTCAAAAGAAATAATACCCATATAACACATGTCCCAACATGAAAATGATACAAAGGAAATAAAAAATCAGCCACCCCCTTGCCTCATCCACTCCATACTCCATTCACACTAACATCATTATGAGAGTTACGATGGTGGAAGTGGTTATTATGTGTGGGATGAACTAGTGGTTTGAGGGTTTAATTTAGGATATGAGAGATTTCGAGTGTATTTTTTACCCACATGGGAAGAGGTTGTCTTATCAACCATATTTGTTTATTATGTTTCAAGGTATCCCTGATCACTATGTGCATGTGTCCATGTCACACTATCATTGTTGGAATCATTGTTTACTCCTCTACGACTTGAAAGATCTGCAAAAAGGATTGAAGCAATGTGAGAAGGACGTGGTGGAAAGAAATGGAAATTTGACATATTCTACCTTGTAATGGAACCATTGGAGATAAGGATTCAAGCACTAACTAAAGTAAAATAATAAGATTTGGGATCAATGTGCCATTAACACTGGTGAGGCTATTCTTTGTGAGAAAAGGAGTCTTAGGCCCTCGTGATAGTTTTAAGGAGGAATGAAGTAGAGACAACCTCAGGCATTACATCCCTCTAGTATTTGGTAGAGTGCACAATGAAAACCCCCAATATTACTCCTTCAATCATGGTGTCTCATTGACCTAGTAGAATGGACATGTATGTGGATTCAAGTTCATATGGATTACTTTGTACATCTAGAGATCATGTAGTTTTCCAACCTATGCATGTTATTGGAGTCTCGCTATACCACTGTATCACCTTTGCTATCATAACTATGGAACATGAAGACTTCGCAACACAAGTGGATTTGGATGTTGACACCCAGGCTAAGTTAATTTTATTTCTTGGTTTTAGATGCATTGTCATGTTATGTTTTTATTAGGACAACATATTTAGAAATTCACCTGTAGTTATGCGATCAAGTTATTTTGGAAACAATTTTTTAATTATAATTTGAATGGAGTAACATAAGAGTTAGGGGTAAAGCCTTCATGTCTACCTTCCATTTTATGAACCCTAGTTGTACGGTTCATGCACAACCTTTTTCTAATCCAAATTCCTTATTATTACTGTAAAATAAAATAAAATAAACAAATATCCGGGAGTTCAATTTTTTTATGATGTCATATTATAGATGTAGAGATGGGAAGGCATGCAAGCATCTTCCCTATGTTGATTAACTACTAACTTTCCTTTAGGGTGGCCCTAATACAATCCAATCAATCCAAGAAGAAAGAAAGTAGTAAGGTATATTCGTCGGGACTAAAAAAATATTCCCTTGCCCATGCAATTGAAGTGAAAGAAGGAATCCATTGCATTCATTTCATATTTTGTATTATTTATAGATTTAAATGGCTTTCTAAAAAAGTTAAAAAACTAATCTAGGTTTTAATTGATTTTTTTTGGCATTCTTAGAGGGAACATTTCATGGGGGGTCACTTAAGGAAAAATGTTCAAAACACTTGTAATCGTGGACTTATAAGAATTACCCCTATTTTTAGAATTTTCCACATAACCCTTTTATTTATCTAATCTCCTGCTAGCAAATTGCTTCGTAATTATTAATAGTCCCTTATTGAAAATTTATCCCTTTTTAATAAAAAAGGTATTGCTAATTAAAAAAATTGCTCCCACATGATTATAAAGTCCCCTACCCCAATTAATTACCATTATACCAAATTATGTATTGAGATAAATAAATATTCCATGTATGAACCCACATGGTATTCACCTAAATACTAGGGTGAATCACTTGTGACCCATATGAAACCCCAAAATTACACTGTCATGTGTGCTTGACCTAATGACATTGACATTCAATCAATCAAGGTGAGCATGCTATAATATTTTATCTACTCATGCATAATCAAATTATCTAATCATAATTGTATGTATATAAGGTGTTTTATTTAATCCCTATTTGACCACAACTAGGCACAACCCCAAGGTCAATAGGCATATCATTGATCACATCCTTCATTTATTTAAATAAAATATTCTACTTCAATCCCTAATTGGTGAGTCCTAGTGGTGGGTTTCACAATGATAAGTATTGTGATTACATGGTCTTAGGGAATTTTATTTTTTTCTAACAATAACCTTAATACCCACAAGTTGGTCAAGATTTCCTTAATCATATAGTCAATACTTTGTAGGTGTAATTAAAAATCACAAAATTACTCCCTGGTCTTCATTACAATGAGATAAGGTGCATTTTGAGTGACATGGCATCAAGGGATTGACTATCCAAGATTAAAAGAGACCAAACATCCTATTTATCAAATAAGTCACATAATTTAGAGCCCGTGACATGTCCAAAGGAAAATGATTAAGATATCATGGTATGATGTATTGTTAAATTAAGGCGTTAATTCTCATATATTTATTATGTTGTCCCGCCTATGTTTTTAACTCATAAACTACCGATTATTTTCCACTTATGAATCAATAGTTATTGCTCCACACTCTCATGATAAGTTGACATTCAAAACCAGAATTGTATTCAACTATTTTTGTCATTTTCATGGGCATTACTTTGTCACCATCTTCAGTTTCTCATAAGATTTCTCATTGTCTTACATTTCCTAAGTTTTTATAGATTTTGAGCTCTTAAAATTCACTTATCCCACACATTTTAGCTCCAAACCTTACATTATAACCACCACGCCTCCCAATAAGAAATTATATCCATTGTGCATAATTGAAACCTAAACATCCAACCAATGACCTATGTTGAATTCTATAGTAAATTTCATTATCTCCCAACAAAGAGATACCATACAGATAACATATGGAAGGTTATCCTAGTCGAAGCACTAGGGGCACTCGAAGCTTCTCCCTTTATGGAAATGATGCAATGACACTCTAAGAGGAACAACCTATAAGATTGATAGCTTGCCATCTTACTAGCTATGTCTTCTATAAACTTGATGCAAAAAGTTTTAATGTGATTTTATTCCTACCACCTCCTCAAATAACTTTTATAATTAAGGTGATGAAAGACTTCTTGGTCAAGAAATAACACATTAGCAATTTCATAGCTACATGGATGTAGGAACCCAACACAATAATCTTGGTGGTAAATGATGATGATGTACATATTTCAAAGTTCCTATTAAGGGAAACTACATCATTGTTATGTATATTTGTATGACATTTCTTTGTTGGGAGATAATGAAATTTACTATAGGGGTACTGGAAGATTTTCCCTTTAGGGAAATGATCCAATTGCACATGAAGATGAACAAACTATAGGATTGATAGCCCACCATATTAGTAACTATGTCGCTTATATATTTCTTGAATTTTTTTTTAATGTAATGTTATTGCTACCACCTCCTTAGATAGATTTTATAATTAAGGTGATGAATAACTTCTTGGTCAATAAAGAATACATTAGTGCTCTCATCAATACATGGATGTAGGAACCCAATGCAGTAATCATGGTGGCAAATGATGATGAGATAGATATTTCAAATTTCATGTTCAAGGAAATTACAACATTATTATGCACATTCTTTGATCAATCTAACACTAAATTCATATGATAATATTTTATTTGGATGGTAGATGGTATCATTGGTAATTTTTTTTGGACAAATACAGGTGGGTGTATCTTTGTGTTTAATGTCACCCAAGACTTGCACCTGGCCTCATCGACACCCATTCAAGGGTTTTGAACATGGATCTATGTGTTAATACAAGTTCAATCACCTCACTTCTAAACCACACACTCGTGGGAAATTTCCCAATAAATTTTCTATTATCAATAAGAAAAAATAAATTAATAACTCCATTTTTTTATTAAATTCAAGATATTTACAAATTATTTTTGTGTGATATTGTCTATGGCTAATATAATTTTATCCTATCATAAATTTATTAGTTTTCCCAGAAAAAACACTATACAACCATACAATGACCATGTGCACTTTTGTTAAGATAATTTTGTTCTATCATAAATTTACTAGTTTTCTAAGGAAAAACACTATATGACCATACAATGACCATGTGCAAGAAAAATTAAATTAATAACTCAATTTTTATTTAAATTCAAGATATTTAACGACAAATTATTTTTGTATGATATCGACTATGGTTAAGAAAATCTTATCCTATCATACATTTATTAGATTTCCGAGAAAAAACACTATACAACCATACAATGACCATGCACACTTTTGTTAAGATAATTTTATCATAAATTTATTAGATTTCTGAGAAAAAACACTATACAACCATACAATGACCATGCACACTTTTGTTAAGATAATTTTATTCTATCATAAATTTAGTAGTTTTCCAAGAAAAAATACTATACGACCATACAATGACAATGTGCACTTTTCATATCCTTAGGGTTGGAAGGTTAGTTATGTAACCAAATTTTTCCTGGTTAATGATGGTGTTAGCGATAATTCTTATCTTGGGCTCGAGGGCATTCGGGTCTGCAAGTTACACGAGAAGCGCCCGAGCGCAGCATGGAAAAATCTCGTTTTACGGCTTCCAATCAAGCGAGCGGGCGAAGTTATGTCATCAACGACCAGGATCCATGTATAAAGCAGATCAACGATTGGCAGGTAATCGCGGTTAGCAGAGTTGCGCCTTGATTAGCGTAATGGATAGCACTTATATATCACCAAAAATATCTCAACCGTCCATCCAGAGGGGACGCCTGGCAGCAAGTAGAGCCATCTCGGCGCCTCGCCCCTCGCGACTCCAACGCGCAAAAAGCAGCTCCATCATATCCCGACACGCAAAGTAGCGAGAGCATTCAGGACCTGGCGCCCACTGCAACATCGGATGAGTTTAGGACTGTCAGATTTGAGGGACGCGTGGCACCATATTGAGCCGCCTCGGCGTTTTTCTCATCGTGATTTTAATCAGCGAAGGTTAGCCCTTTCATATTCACGAACGCCGAAAGCATAGAAGCTGGGGCCTGCGAAGACACAAAGCATTTTCAGCCATCCATCACAGAGGGACATGTGGTGCACGATTATGCCCTATCGCCTCTTCGCGCATCTCGACTTTGAAGAGTAAGGACTAGCTCCTTCCCATCCACGAGACGCGAAGTGTCGAAGCTACTGAGCATATCGTCTCGGCCACTCTTTGAGGAAGCAATTAATGAAAATCAAGCGGGTGGTTGAAACCTCCTTTCAGTCATTAAGTAAGGGGAATGGAGGGTCTGGCGAGCCACCTGCTCGCAAGGGTCCTGTGTATCGATTTTCTTGAAGAAGCCATGCCGAATTCTTCAGCTCGACAGAGAAGTCTGCACACGCTATCAGAACACTTAATAACTCAGCTACCCTCCTTACAGGATCCATGCATAGTTAAGGTGTCATTTAAAGAAAGATATCAGTACGAGTTGGATTGAAGGGACACCCAGCCTCGGGTGACTGAGGCACGCCTCTGTGAGGAGAATTTTCCTGAGTATATAAACTCAGTCTTTGTATTTTGTAAGTATCGATGGTAGAGTGAAGCTCCGGATTGTAAAGTTTTAACAGATATCCTAGCTCTGGGTATGCATCTGTATGTAA
>JZKD02S2206596.1:0-17175 GCA_000966675.3 Picea glauca
TGGCATATATGCCACTACATCATTAGATGTTCATATGATGTATGTGGCCATGATGTTATGTAGACTTTTCAGAAAAGAAAACTCTGCTCACTTCCTGTTACCATGGGTACCAATCATGCATGAAGTTGCATAAGTTTTTTCTTTCAATTGGGCCAAGGTATTATCAGACAATTTGGCCAACGAAATCACAGAGTATCAGTCGTTGAAATCCAAAGTGAAACTTGCCCCTTTCTACTTGTCCACATACATTATGGATGCCATTTCTTTTATGACGGTGTTTCCTATGATGAGTTGTAGCTAGACTCCGAACAGCGTTGAGCCCATACATTTCTATCACTCCAAGTTGTGGGAGGATAAATCAAAAGATTTCTTCTACGAAATTTGCAACTAGGTGGTGGTGTCGATGCATGCAGCTGTCTACAGTTGCCCGCCTCACAGAATTTCAGACAATATCATGACCAACCTGGGGAAAATAGTGGACTGGTATATTGAGGAGTATTTCTCCTACATCAGGTTTTTTGGGTGTTCAATTCCCCCACATGCTTTACCAAAGTTTCTACCAGGTCGACTTGTGTGCAGAGAGGTAGAATATCAAACTGTGACAGGAGGAATCAGTAAAGAATTAAAAGCAACACAGAAAAAGGTATGGTCAACCTTCTCTTTACAAGTTGGTATGTTCTCATTATTAGATTTCGGCCACTCGAAAGTGGAGGTTGAAGCCCTAAAGACATTAAGTTGGTTAATATTGAGTTCAAGAAGCATGATCCTCATGAGATCGTGACAAACCACATGGTTCTATACAATCTAAAGAGATACGAGCATGAAGATTTCCCACGAGATGAAATATTTCAACGACTAAGGTCGCACCAGGAAGTGTTGAGCAGAGTCTAAACTCTGGCTCCATATCAATTAGCCGAGTTCTACAATTTCCAAATACACAAAAGGAATAGTTTTCCTAAAGTCTTACAGGGAGAAACCCAGACACCTCCATACACACAAGAATTTGTGACTCAGGGTTTAGAAACAGGAAGTTCCAGCAGACAGGACCCTCAGGAAAATTTGAAGAAAACTGAAGTTTGAACACAGAAAGTGGATACTGCATTGTCAAATTTGCCTGGCAATCAAGAAAAAGTTCAATCTGAATCTTTGATAAAAGAGGGATAGGATACATCACAATCCACATCAAATAAATCGGCTACCAAAATAGCAGGGAATCAACCATCTACTGATATAGGAAGCCCTATCAAGTCAGTAACACCCTTACAGTCAAGCCAGGGGAATCCAAATGTCGAAATCATATTTATAGAATACTTTACTCTGATTGTTGCAGAAGAAATGCCTCCCTCATACTTATTTTTCAACAAGAAGAGGAGAGCCATAGTTAAAAAAGAGATGCATCAAAAGGACAGTGCAAATGTCAAAAGACGCATAGTGTTGCATGATGGGCAGGCCTTAGATGAGACATAATTCGCAATGGAAATAGAAGGCTCATTGCAAAAATTTTCCACGACAAATCAGTGTTGGATAGGAAATCTCGCAGAGCAACTGAAACAGAGAAATTTGTTAGTAAGACAGTTGCAGGAACAAATGGAAACCGTGGAAAGATATGTGAGAAATCAAATGAATAAGGGTTTTGAAAATATCAGAGCCTGTGATAGACAGGAAATTCAACAACTCAAAACTAGCCTTGATGAAAATTCATAGGCTAATAGAAAATTAATCGTTCAGCAAGAAGAATTGATCAAACAACTTCAGGCCAAGATAGATTTAGTTGAAGTTACAACGATGGATATGGCATCTTTTGAAGCTCAAGCATTGGAGGTGCACGACAAGCTGGAATCAGCCCAGCAAAACCTTTTTACAAAACTAGAAGTTGTTCAAAGTCTTTATCGGGTGGCTGACCTTTTTCTAAATAACATTTACATTACAGAGAGAGAAGCCACTACAACTCAAGCTACTTTCCAGGAGGCTATTTTAATAGAATCAAACGGTGAATTAGAAAAGGTCCCTTGATTGTCTCTTTCTAATAAAACCCGAGGTGACGTAATCCTGAAGGCCTGGGAGACAAATTTGGCTAAAAGCAAAAGATTAGCCAGGGAAGTAAATAAAGCTTGTGAAGAAGCATTGTATTCACTCGACAAAGGGTTACTGGACGTTGAAAGAGATAGTATCTCTAAGGCCCTGGGGTAGATTGATATAGCGAAAAATCAACTTAATTCTAAGACAAGCATAGAAGAAGCCTTGACGACAATCCAACAATTGAAACAAATTGACCTTATCCACATTAACAAGTGGATAGTAAATCCTGGTTTATAGCTACAGGATATATCTTTGGAAGCAAGGAAAATACAGGATAGGTTTCCTCATATAGAAAAGAAGTTGTATATTTTCAAGGCAAATGAAACAACAGAACCATCCAGGTTAGTAGTGCAGTTGGTAAGTAGATGTATCCAGTGTGTCGAACATGAGAAAGACAACACATCTGGAAATAAATGAGACAATCTGAGCATAATATTCAAACAAGTCATAATAAGGTGCCAGAGGTCTCCAAGTTGGAAGATAAGGAGAAGAAACGTCTCTGCATGCAGGCGAAGAGATAGAGGAGACGTAGATGGAACCTTTCAGTTTTTCATGTTGTAATATTTAATACTTTCTATGAGAAGTCCAACCGTTTCAGGTTGAGACATTTTGTATAAATACATAAATCAAAGATTTATTTTATGTTGCTTCTTGCCGATTGTAATAGAGAAAACTCTCCTTATAGAGTATTAATACAAGTGCAGAGAGGGATTCCAAGTTTTGTTCAAATCTGGGTTGTGTGCCTCTTTGTCTTCCATTGCTCATTTTCTTTATGTATTCCTGAATAAATGTTGATTCTAATTTAGTACTACAAATATTGAAATCTTCTTGTATCAGTAATTTATTTAGTAAGTAGATTTTCCTTTGTAATTACTGTGAGTAATACAAGACCTACTTGCTATGTGGATTGATGTATTTTTATGCTTTATTCAAGGTTATACCAATCTACTTTCTTCTACTGCAATAAGGTGGGACTCTTCTATAATTGATGCCCTGCTTTGTTTCACAGTTTTTTCATTTTCCTTCACTTCATTTATTATTTCTATTTGACTCAGATATGAAATACGGCCTCTATGTTGCTACAAGGTTAATTTCATTAAGGAATTTTTCTCATACAACTGAGGTAGGAAAAGCATTTTAAAAACACACTCTCAAACAAATTTCTTGATTCCTGGCATTATCCTTTGAGCCTTAAGTTTAATCTCAGGACCAACATATTTTTGGCGTCGTTGTCGGGGATGGAGAAACAAAGTTATCTTTCCATGGGGAAACGACAAGGTAACATTCTGTCTTTGATAGTGAACAAATATTGAATATTGTATTAAGGCTATTTTTATCTTTCACTTGGCGGATCCACTACAAATAAACTGGCATTCGGTCGAAAGAATACCAGGAAGAATCCACACGATCAGCATACTACGCCCGTATCTGATCCCGAAAAGTTGTTAAAACCCAAGGGATACCTCAATCCCACTACCTCATCTTCAAGTAAGAAGTACCAAACCAAAATAACTCAAGTCAATACTAAGGTTTTGGTCGAAGGATTAACTCCTAAAGAAAATTTTAAACAAACACCTTCTGCGGAGACCTCCACTAGCAAAACCGAAATAAAAATTGAGACTGACCCTTCCGATACTCGGAACAGTCTGAATAGAAGAGCCTCATCTATACCCGCTATTGGTAATTTTTTGTCTACTCCATCTTATCCAGAAGTAAAGGTTTCAATCCTCCTACACCCTGAAGATCATATTGTACACCTTGATTCGTCTCCTGCTGATTCACCTATCTATACATCTTGTAATTCCGAAGAAACCAGCCCACGTTTGCATCTCCCGCCTCTCCTAGACTTTTCATATCCCAACGACCTTTTTCCAAAATTCCCTTCGCCACATCCTGAAAAAGTTGAAATTTCACCACTTCGGTCCCTCGAGATTTTCGAAAATCCCTTTTTTAATTCTCAAAGTTCATCCCCTAGAATCTCAATAACCACTGGTGGAGCAGGTGGCGTTGGAGGTGGAGGAGCAGGTGGTCAAGGACCACCTCCACCCCCACCCCCCAAAATTTTTGCCAAATTAGCTGCCAGATATGCTCCCTTGGTCCTGCCTCTTGTCCTTCATGATTTACCTGAGAATTTTATGAAGAACTTACCAAAATTTACAGGAGAAGGAGATTTGACTGCCACAGAACACATAAATTTTTTCGATCAGTTCATTGATATCCTTGGCAGTGAGCAAGAGGATGTTTACTCAAGGATTTTAGTGCAAAATTTTGAAGGAAACGTAAGGATATGGTTTTGAGGGCTCCCGGTAGGTTCCGTAAGGTCTTACAATGAGTTAGAAATCTGAAAGAATTTGGGGATCTGAGGAAAAAGAATTCAAAGACAGACTTGGAATTCACCCAGAGGTTTAACAAGCTCTATCATAATATCCCAGTAGAATTTAAACCCTCTCAACCCGCAACTAAAGTGACATTCGCATGGGATTTTGAGCCCGACTTTGCCCTACTTTTAAGGAAAAAAGATATGCTACCCTCACAGGAATGCAAGATGACACTATAGAAATAGAGTCAAACATGATGGAATCGGGTAAACTAAAATCCAAGGTTGACATGGGAATCAAGGAACCTAGACAATTCAAAGAACAAGTAGGAGCCTCTGGATCCGAAAAAATTGCGAAGCAAAAAATGGACGATATGGCTAAGATAATTAAGGATTTGTCAAATAAAATCTCTAGAATGGAATTAGACCAAGCCAAACCTAATCCATTTGCTAGAAAAAATTTCAGGAGAAATCTCAATGTTTAGACACAACAAAAACAAATAAAAAATGAAGATAAAAAAATTCAAGCTCTGTTTAAGTCAGAAAATTTTATAGGAGATGATATGCATGATTATGAAGGATTAGAAGAGGATGTAAATAATGTTGGTGATGAAGACCAACAACCTCACCTAACTACATAGGTCTATGAAAAATCGCTAGAACATGATTCCCTGTTTAGTAACGAGGAAAGTATAAACAACCTGGGAGAATCTGTATATCAAGGCATCCCCGACTCTATAATTGTCGAGCTTCAACAGAAGTATGATTTGAGGCCCATAGAAACAAGTACCACAAGTGATCCACCAAAAAATATCCTATCAAGAAACAAAGCAAATGAGGCAGCTGTAACTAAGCAAACAGTTTGGAAACAAGTTGCCCAAACTAAACAAACAGTTGACAAACAAGCTACCCAAACTAAACAAACAGCTGAAAAGCAAGTTGCTCAAAATAAAAAGGTTGAAACCAAAGCAACACAAACCAAAAAAGTTGAAAATATAGAAACGAAAACTTCTACTAGGGAATGCGAAAAAACAGTGGGAGGTTTTAGTTTAGAATATGAAATAAACAAAATTAAGATCCCCATGCCTCTGGTTGAGCTCGCTAAGAATCTGATTTATAAAAAACAGATCATTAAAATGATTAACTTCTCAGATGTGGAATGTCATGTAGATGTAATAAATTTACAGGATGAAAATCCTACCATTATGTTTGGTCTGCATATTGAAAACGCTAAGGATCCTGTAGCTCCTTTCTATATTACATTAATTGTGCATTATCATTTACTTCATAATTGTATGTTAGATTTTGGGGCCTCCAATAAATTACTGCCTAAAGTTATCATGGAAAAGTTGGGCCTTGAAATCACTAGACCTTACCGAGATTTATATTCTTTTGATACTAGGAAGGTTAAATGTCTAGGCATGATAAAGGATCTAGTATCAAATCTTGCAAAAGTTTCGCTAAAGAGCATCCTTATGGATGTAGTTGTTGGTGACGTACCTACCAAGTATGGCATGATTTTATCCAGGTCTTGGGGTGCAAAACTCGGAGGATCGCTTCAAGGGAACATGACATATGCAACTATACCAATTGTTGGTGGACAATTTACTCGATTGTACAGAGAGACTAGAATGGCATATATTGTAAGTGACCCTCAAAATTCAAATAATTATCCAGTTTATGTCATTGATCAGGATCTAGGGAACTGTATTTTATCTTTAGACGATGATTTTGATGACTGTATAGAAGAAGAAAATACAAAAAAAAAAATGAAAATACTCAGAAAGGGGTTTGGAAAATGTTTTTTGATGGCGCTTCTCCCTGTGAAGGAGCAGGAGCAGGGGTGCTATTTGCTTCACCCGGAGAGGAATATGTCATTCCCTTTTCATACAGACTACAGTGGGAAATCGATTACACAAATAATGTCTGTGAATACGAGGCTCTGGTTTTAGGATTGAAGGCTACTAGGAAACTAAAAATTAAAGATCTAATAGTTTATGGTGATGCAAAACTTATCGTAAAGAAAATAAGGCAGGAATATCAGGCTAAACATCCAATATTGAGGTCATACAGGAATTGTGCCTTGGATCTGATTGAGAGTTTGTTCTCATCTTTCAACATTCATCACATCTCAAGAATGGAAAATCAACAGGCCAATTCCTTGGCCAAAGCAGCTAGGACGTTTGTGCCTCCTACCATCCTAAAGCTAAAGTATCATATAGAAATGAAACATAGAACATCAATCCCAAATAATGTACAACACTAGCAGGTCTTTGAAGATGATGAGTAGATTAAACAATTTCTAGAAATGGTTGATGAATTCTCTGAAACTCATATAGACCAAGAAAATCGTAACAACCCTATCTGGATCATGCAAGAAGATGAAAATCCAGAAAAGTTCCATGATAAGATAGCAAATCATCGGATGTTAGTCCTCAAGAATAATCACATACCCAAAGGTATGATACCATTAGAAAGATTGTTCGACAAAGACGACATACCCTTGAAGTCTACCCTATGACCTCAGCCTGAGGAAGTTGAAGACTATGACACAGGGACTAAAGAAGAACCGAAGATAGTCAAGCTATCTAAATACCTTCCAGCTCAGGTAAAGAGTAAATATGTTTAATTGCTTAAAAAATATAAAGATGTCTTTGCCTGGTCATATGATGATTTAAAGACTTATTATGCCTATGCGATAGAACATAAAATTTCCTTGAAACATGGTATCAAACCTTTTAGAAAAAAGATGAGACAGATAAACCCTATTCTCTTACCTGTAATAGAAAGAGATCTCAAAAAGTTTCTTGACGCAAAGATCATTGTTATGTTGCACGAAATTGCAAGTAGTCAGCGCTCCCCCGCATGTATCGTGACAAGGGACTAATCACCTCTCATGGATCCTTGAAATCTGGCGGTAGTGAGTTTACCAGTCACCTGCGGGTTTTGTTCTAATGGTAGTCGTACTACCAACAAATGGTATCATATCTAGAGGTCACGAGTTCAATACACTCTCGGCTTGCACTGAGGGGGATATTTTTGCACGAAATTGCAAGTAGTCAGTGCTCCCCGCGTGTATCGTGACAAGGGACTAATCGCCTCTCATGGATCCTTGAAATATGGTGGTGGTGAATTTACCAATCACCTACAGGTTTTGGTCTAACAACAGTCGTACTACCAACATGTTCCTTAGATATTCTGAATGGTTAGCTAATCTGGTACCCGTCAGGAAGAAAAATGGAGAAATTAGACTTTGCGTGGACTTCAGAAATTTAAATTGGTCATCATTAAAGGATAACTACGCACTTCCAAAAATAGATCATGTCCTAGAAAAAGTAGTGGGATCTAACAAAATGTCGATGATTGATGGATTCTCATGTTATAACCAAATTGTCGTTCACGAAGATGATAAAGAAAAAATTGCATTCACTACTCCATGGGGAACTTTCATGTATGATAAAATGTCGTTTGGTTTAATGAATGCAAGTGTCACCTTCTAAAGAGAAATGGATATAGCGTTCATCGGTGAGAGATAATTTTTTAATTATTTACTTAGATGATGTAACAATCTTCTCGAATTCTGATGCATAACATCTGGTCCATCTCAAACAAACCTTTGAGAAATGTAGAAAATTTGGTTTGTCTCTTAACCCTAAAAAGTCTCATTTTGCTATGCAAGAAGGAAAACTTCTGGGTTATATAGTTTCGAATATGGAATTAAGGTCAATCCCAAGTGAATCGAAGCTATTGATACAATAAATGTTCTTAGAAATAAAAAAACAAATCCAGTCCTTTTTAGGGAAAATAAATTTTTTAAGAAGATTTATCCCTAACTTTGCTGAAATTGTCAAATTGGTCATAGATATGCTAAGGAAAGACTGTGAAATCATATGGACTGTCGAAGCTAAAGCGTCATTCGAACGAGTTAAAAAAACTACAAGCGAAGCTCCAGTACTGGCTAGTCCTGACTATACTAAAGAATTCCATATCTTCTCTTTCGCATCTGAGCATACTATCGCAGTTGTACTCATGCAAAAGAACAAAGAAGGTTTTGAACAAGCGATATCCTTTTTTAGCAAAAGAATCAAAGACATCGAAACCAGATACGACATACTGGAAAAACAAGCCTATGCGATGGTTAAAGCCCTTAAATCTTTCAGAACCTATGTAATGCACTACATAATAATTTCCTTTGTGCCAACAAGATCTGTTAAAGATATATTGGTACAACCAGAGAGTGATGGTAGGAGAGGCTGGTGGTTAGCCAAAATTCAAGAGTTCGACCTAGAGTTTAAACCGACCAAGTTGGTTAAACGTCGGGGCCTGGAGAAATTATTAGCATAGTCGAATTTCAGAGCACTTCGGATAAACCCCCTGGAATTGCATGAGTCTATTCCAGACATGGGAGAGCTTGATGACCAAAGCCCCGCAGTTCATATCGAAGATAAATATTCTTCCTCCAATTGGTACCATGATATCATTGCATATCTCCTCACTCTTCAATGCCCAAGCGATATGACTCCATCAAATGCCAAAACACCAAAACTACACGCAGTTAAGTACTGTATTATCGAAGGACAATCGTATTGGAAAGACCCCCTAGGTTTCTTGCTACGTTGCCTGATCGAGCTTGAAACATAGGATGTCACAAATGAATTTCACAAGGGAGTATGCGGAGGACACCACGCTTGGAGGGCCACGGCCTACAAGATACTAAGAGCTGGATATTTCTGGCCAATGTTATTTACCGATGTGAATGCAAAAGTAATAAATATCCTGCAACCCATGCCAACTATTCTCTAGCAAACAAAAACTCCCTGTATTACCTTTGGTCCCAGTCAAAACAGAAGATCCTTTTCAACAATAGGACGTGGAATTCATCGGAGAAATCCACCCACAATCAAACTCCCAACATAAGTGGATTCTGACTGCTACTGATTATTTCACGAAATGGGTGGATTCCATTCCAACTTGGAACGCCACAGACTCGGTAGTTATAAACTTTTTGGAGGAGAACATCCTATCTAGATTTGGTTGTCCCTGGAAAATAGTTACAGATAATGCTCAGTCGTTCAAATCTATGGCAATGGTAAGTTTTTGTCAGAAGTACAATATTGTGTTAGGGAATTCTACATCTTATTATCCTCGAGGAAATGGGTTGGCTGAATTGTCCAACAAAATCTTGATGAATATAATCAAGAAAGTATCAATGGAGAATAATAAAGCTTGGCATGTTCACCTAAAGTACGCCTTATGGGAAAACTAGATTGGTACTAAGAAATCAATAGGCATGTCTCCTTTCCAAATGGTTTATGGTACTGATGTTATTCCCCCTATTAATATAGCTCTTCCAGTAATGAAGATGTGGCAAGACGCAAATGAAGAGCCGAATGATGTGATGAGGAGGATAAATCAAATAATTGAGGTCCAGCAAAACATGGCCGAAGTCGATGACAGAATCCAAAAATATCAAGATAACATGAAAGCCCTTTTCGACAAAAAGGTGAAAGACGGGGAATTTATTCCTGGTGATTTAGTTTTGAAATGGGATTCCAAGAAAGAATATGTGGGTAAACACGACAAGTTTGATCATCTATGTTTTGGACCATTCAGAATCACATCTACAGAGGGGAAGAATTCTTTCCTACTAGAGAATCTAGACGAGAATATTTTTGACGCCCCTATCAATGGGTGTTATCTGAAATATTTCACGCAATAAACATGTTAGACAGCACCATTGTATATACCGGTTTGGTTTTGTTTGCTTCCGCATTTTGTTCCTTTCCGTAGGTTATTTAAATTTTTTCTTTTAAATAAAACTGGTTTTATTTAAGAAAAAAATAAATAAATAAATAAAATAAAATAAAATGTTTGTACCACATATCATTTCTATGTTGCAGAATTCTCTGATTATTTCCTCTTGCAGAATTTTATTATCAGATGGAAAATAAGGAGGTATTGGAATACAACGCTCAGTTTCAGAATATTTGTTTTCTCTCAAAACGGGTGATGAATTAATAACTGTTTTGGTTGAAAATGTCAATGAATTTCAAGGTACTAACTTCTATATTTATTCTTCGGACCAAAAATCTAAAAAGAATATCTTATTAAGTCTTAATAAGGTTGTACTCATGTGAAAAACGGTCACCTGATTGAAGATTAAAAAGATATAGAATTCTAGATTTCTTAATCAAGAGAAAATAAAAACAAAAGAAACTTGATAATCAAGAAGTAGGCATAGGTGGAAATAAGATCCCTTTCAAAACCTATGACTCCTCGTTCTATTCCCATCTAGAATATCTGAAATCTTTTATTCTATCTTGATTTGTACTCCCTTGCCTTAAAGCTTCACAGAAAGAAATATTTCACCTTGACTCACCAAGCTTAAAAAACTAGATCTTCAAAACAAAAGTGGAAAAAAATATTTATGATTCCTCTGATTTTAACTGAAAGAAAGTATGTCTAGGCTAATCCTTATTACTTTATCCCTTCTATCAGATTTGAACTGATTAGTTTCGCTCAAGGAAAATCCCTGGAAAATAAAAATTCCCCCTTAAAAACTTCCCTATAAACGAAGGTGTTTTGAAGGTCGGGAGAGGATTAATCCGGAGTAAATCAAAGTGGGTTGAAAGGCCTTCGTTTCTAAATTACAAACATATATCATCCTTTTTATGATGCATACAAATTGATTGCCCCCACTTCAGAAAATATTAAAATATGAGACAGATGGTGAAAGGAAATTCATAATTTGATTGCCCCCATTCTGTCCAAAGGGATGATGAAAGGAAATTCATTGAAATGATTTCCCTCATCTCAGCAAAGCACAAATTGAAGTGGTGAAAGGAAATTCAATGGGAAATGTCAATAACTTCACCGGGGTACTGAACAGGGTACTGAAGCAATGTCTACGATATCTACAAGGTTGTTATACATGTATATAATGTACTCTAGTAGCTAGTTCTTTTTTCGACAAGATTTACATTCTAAACCAATAAGGGACTCCATACACTAAATTATTAAATTTACTTTACCTTGATGCGAACAAATTCAACCAGAGTCTGACAGATCAGTTAAGGTTGTTTTAATTACCTTAAATAGATCTGAAATCAGTTTCAGGAAAAGGGAAATTTTAATAGCCTAAACTCAGGATTGGTGAATGATTGAGTTTTTGAAAGTTTTTTGAGACACGACTGAAGTCTGATGTCCTTCTGTACGATTCTTCAAAGGTGTTTCCCAGAAATCCAATGATGAATACATTTACCCAATAAAGGCACTTGGTCTACTGTTCTTCCACGCTTCGCAGGGAGACGCGATCCCAGATGGAGCCTATGTTGGAACACATTTAAAATTATAAGCCTGAAAGCTTTATCTTATCCTTTTACTTTATCTCAGAAGTCAATTTCTAAATGATAAATCCATTTCATTTTTTATCCTTAAGGAACGCACAAGGTCCATCGTCGATTAAGTTCCCGCACTGATCGAACGATTTCTTTTTCCCCGAGTTTGTGGAGCTGTTTTATTGTTAAAAAGCCAAGCCACTAGATAATGTTTCATAGTTTCACGCTTCGGGCATTTCACCATGTAGTAACTCCAAATTCTCGATGTTCGAAAAGTGTTCAAAGGATCTTAGTCACCGTACACGTATACCTTCCTAAGATTTGACACATCACTATGGGTAGTGGCCTGTCGAAAATTTGATAAAGTTAATTTGTCGACACACGAAGCAATAAATACCTAAAAACTAAAACCCAATTAAAAGTTAAATAATAACTTCGTGCATTCAGAGTTCAGATATTCGCCATTCATAATACTCTAAATTCACAAAGTCCGAACTCCCGAAGTACCCTAAACACTAAGCAGGGTTAATTAAAATTAAAGATAATTATCCGATGATTAATCGCTTCGCGATTTCGAGTTTCGGGAATCCTATCTCGAGCTATTATCAAATATCCTGAAGTTCGAAAACCCGGAAAGACTCAAAGTTAAATACGATTAGTTAATGGGTTAGATACTATTATCTCATGAATAACTTTTTGCTAAATCGTAGCTCGAGTTAATTCAAATTTTATTCATCCAACCTCCCGATCGCAAACCACCAAACGTTAATGAAATTAATCACGGATCTACGACAATGACTTCAAATAAGATCGTGTATCACCAACTAGATATTTTCATTAAGGAAAGTGAATAAATCGTCAGTAAAGGCATTCATAAAATCGATACACTTAAGGTGAATAATGATATTGGAGTTTGAATTCTAATTTGCATTTCTCGCAGAACAACAAATTTTAGCAAGCTAGGCAATTTACGCGTTTCCCTGTAACAAGTAGCACAGTCGTGAGCTTACTACTATCATGGCTCCGCGGAAAATAGCTAAAGCGGCTAGTGAAAGAACAAACCCGAACACGGATGTCTTCTCAGACACCTCGCCAAGAGCTATAGATACCGTGAAAACCTGGACACAGGTGTTTGATATCCTGCAACACGAATTGATTAACTGCCTAGAAGAATTGGGCTATGAGGTGATCGAAACTCAGGCGGCAAAGCTCAAATATATAACTCAATTAGAGTTGCATAAAATAGTCATGCGACCGAGGCTCATGCCGTATAACGACATGATAGGCTAGTCCCTGGAGAACTTTAACGTCTCAACCAAGAGCATCCACAATTCTCAGAAAGTAGTTGTTGAGTCTTTCTGAACAGAGCACATACAGGTGATGTACAAATTATCCCCTGTTTTCAAACACAGTTACAATGTTGCTTTCCTAAAAGAGTTCGACGAAGAAGAGTGCACGCAATATGGAAAGAACTACCCTGACTTAATCAAGGACTGGTGGGCACGCCCTGAGAAATTCAGAGCAGGCACCCATGGCATATATGCCACTGCATCATTAGACGTCGATATGATGTATGTGGCCATGATGTTATGTAGAATTTTTGAGAAAGAAAACTCTACTCACTTCCTGTTACCATGGGTACCAATCATGCATGAGGTTGTATAAGGTTTTTCTTTCAATTGGGCCAAGATATTATCGGACAGTTTGGCCAAGGAAATCACAGAGTATCAGTCGTTGAAACCCAAAGGGAAACCTTCCCCTTTCTACATGTCAGCATACATTATGGATTCCATTTGTTTTATGACATTGTTTCCTTTCATGAGCTAGAGTTGGACTCCGACCAACGTTGAGCCCATACATTTCTATCACTCCAAGTTGTGGGAGGATAAAGAAAAATATTTCTTCTATGAAATATGTAACTATGTGGTGGTGTCGATGCATACCTCTCTCTACGATTGCCCGTCTCCTAGAATTTCAGACAAGATCATGACCAACCTAGGGAAAATAAAGGACTGGTATATTGAGGAACATTTCTCCTACATCAGGGATTTTGGGTGTTCAATTCCCCCACATGATTTACGAAAGTTTCTACCAGATCGGTTGGTGTGCCGAGAGGTAACATATCAAACTGTGACAGGAGGAATCAGTAAAGAATTAAAATCAACGCAGAAAAAGGTATGGCCAACCTTCCCTTTACAAGTTGGTATGTTCTCATTATTAGATTTTGACCACTCGAAAGTGGAGGTTGCAGCCCTAGAAGACATTAATCTGGTTAATTGTTACACATCAAAATTACTCACTTCAATAGTGTCGCAAGTGTCGTCATTACAAGTGTTGTAAGTGTCACATCTTGTCTGCAATTGTCGCATCTTGACCACAAGTGTCGCAAGTGTCACAAACATCATACTACCATATTTCCTATGCCGTGCCTCTAACGACATCATAAGGACACTTAAGACACCTCAAAGACTAGTTTTGAAGAGGAGAAATCACTTGACAAGGAGTATGAGCCTTTTTCCACTGAAAAAGCCACTCAAAAGTCAAATTTGGAAAGGAGCACTCCCCTACATATTGTCAGTGTGCATTGGCCCTCTATACCCTCTTCTAGGGGAGCGTTCCAACGCTCTGTGTCCCTTTTGAGGGAGCGCTAGCCTTTTTTGGGCAAAATTTGGTTTGTTGGAGGAAATCATGGAAGAACCCCCTCAATCTCTGAAGTTGGTTGGATTCGAATATGAGTTCAAGGAATGATCTTAGGGAAGATCCACAATTGAAGGAGAGGAATCCTCAACTTATCCCAAAGATCTCTCAAGTAGTCGGGCCTATCAAAGCCTATATAAGGATGCTTTCTCATGGTGAAAGGTACATGAAAAGATTAGAAGTATGAAACCTGTGATCTCATAGGAAACATACAGCACATGGATAGAGAGAGAGAGATACCAAACTTATGATCTCATGAGTGGTATTGAGATATATGGAGATTGAGAATTACACCAAACTTATGATCCCGTAAGTGAGATGTCATTGAAGCATAATCAGTGTAGATTACTTGAGCAAACGGGTTGGACAAGGAGAGCTGGAAGAAGTTGTTGCACCTTCATCAGAGGATTGTAAGTACTCTTCATTTGTTCTCATTAATATACATACATGCTTGGTCTGTTTCTTTCAGGTTTATGTTGGTTCCACATGAACTTGTCTTTAGTAGATAGCTCTGTATTTGAGCTAATCTCAATAGAATAGGAAGCTTGTTGTATCTGTGTCTGTTCTAAAGGGCCTATTGAGGAGATTGGGATTGAAGCTAAACTTAGACTTTGTGGGGACAAACGCGATTTAAAAAGGTACACTTTTCTTCTTCATCTTCATTCATTAGCTTAATTAGATCTAAAAGGATGTCAGTGACCAATGATAGCACCCTTTCTGTCTTGGTTTTAGGGGTCTAGATACCAAGAGGGAATCCGTTTGTCTGCAGGAGGATTCTTCGTTAATAGAAATAGCCTTTTTTGGGCGAAACTTGGTTTGTTGGAGGAAATCAGGGAAGAACCCCCTCAATCTCTGAAGTTGTTTGGATTCGAATATGAGTTCAAGGCATGATATTAGGGAAGATCCACAACTGAAGGAGAGGAATCCTCAACTTATCCCAAATATCTCTCAAGTAGTCGGGCCTATCAAAGCCTTTATAAGGAGGATTTCTCATGGTGAAAGGTACATGAAAAGATTAGAAGTATGAAACCTATGATCTCATAGGAAACATACAGTACATGGATAGAGAGAGAGAGATACCAAAATTATGATCTCATGAGTGGTATTGAGATATATGGAGATTGAGAATTATACCAAACTTATGATCCCATAAGTGAGATGCCATTGAAGCATAATCAGTGTAGATTACTTAAGAAAAGGGGTAGGAAAATGAGAGCTGGAAGAAGTTGTTGCACCTTCATCAGAGGATGGTAAGTACTCTTAATTTGTTCTCATTAATATACATACATGCTTGGCCTGTTTCATTAGAGTTTATGTTTGTTCCACGTGAACTTGTCTTCAGTAGATAGATTTGTATTTGAGCTAATCTCAATAGAATAGGAAGCTTGTTGTATCTTTGTTTGTTCTACAGGACCTATCGAGGAGCTTGGGATTGAAGCTCAACTTGGACTTTGCGAGGACAAACGCTATTTAAAAAGGTACACTTTTCTTCTTCCTCTTCATTCAATAGCTTAATTAGATCTAAAAGGATGTCAGTGACCAATGATAGCACCATTTCTGTCTTGGTTTTAGTGGTCTAGATACCAAGAGGGGGTCCACTTGTCCGCAGGAGGATTCTCCTGTAACAGAAATGACCTTTTTTGGGCGAAATTTGGCTTATTGGAGGAAATCAGGGAAGAACCCCCTCAATCTCTGAAGTTGGTTGGATTCGAATATGAGTTCAAGGCATGATCTTAGGGAAAATCCACAAATGAAGGAGTGGAATCCTCAACTTATCCCAAAGATCTCTCAAGTAGTTGGGCCTATCAAAGCCTATATAAGGAGGCTTTCTCATGGTGAAAGGTACATGAAACAATTATAAGTATGAAACCTATGATCTCATAGGCAACATGCAGTACATGGATAGAGAGAGAGATACCAAACTTATGATCTCATGAGTGGTATTGAGATATATGGAGATTGAGAATTACACCAAACTTGTGATCCCATAAGTGAGATGCCATTGAAGCATAACTAGTGTAGATTACTTGAGCAAAGGGGTTGGACAAGGAGAGCTTGAAGAAGCAATTGCACCTTCATCAGAGGATTGTAAGTACTCTTCACTTGTTCTTATTAATATACATACATGCTTGGCCTGTTTCTTTCAAGATTATGTTTGTTCCACATGAACTTGTCTTCAGTAGATAGATATGTATTTGAGCTAATCTCAGTAGAATAGGAATCTTGTTGTATCTTTGTTTGTTCTACAGTACCTATCGAGGAGCTTGGGATTGAATCTCAACTTGGACTTTGCGAGGACAAACGCAATTTAAAAAGGTACACTTTTCTTCTTCATCTTCATCCATTAGCTTAATTAGATCTAAAAGGATGTCAATGACCAATGATAGCACCCTTTCTGTCTTGGTTTTAGGGGTCTAGATACCAAGAGGGGATCCGCTTGTCCGCAGGAGGATTCACTTGTAACAGAAATTGGCGACTCCACTGGGGAGGAGCTCTGATTTTTGTCTCCTTTCCTAGATCTTGTTTTGTCCATTTTCCCACTTCTTGACCTTCTCCAGTCTTTGATTCTTCGATCTGATTTATTAGCTCTTGATTTCATCACTTTCAAGTTGATTGAGTGAGTTTGCTTGATTTTTTGACTTTCTGGGCATTTTTTCTGAATTTTTAGAGGCCAACGCCCCCCTACCCTTGCTACCAAAGCGCTAGCGCTCCCTACTAGTCTTACACAGAGTATTGGAATGCTCT
>JZKD02S2206596.1:18450-32334 GCA_000966675.3 Picea glauca
TTACTCACCCTGCTTTGTTGGTCTTGGTGTAGATATTTCGTGTATTATGGGGGTCGCTTGAAGGTATACCCACAATGATGAGTGGAAGCCTTTCAAGTTGATTTCGAGCTAGATACCCTGCCCTTGTGCGTGGATCGGACTGTCGATTGTTTCCCCATGCATCATTGTTCTAGTTGGTAACCTTAATGGCCTACTCTTTAGGGTCTTTACACAAGGTGACTGTGGAGGGGCAAGTCTTCACAGTACCTGGAATCCACGTTAGCCAAACTCACTTGGGATCCTTGGTGGGTATACCCACAATTATGTGTGGGAGCTTGCACCAGGGTGTAAGTCCGTTAAGCAGGTCGTTAATGTAAAGTTTCCACCCACTCTATCTTAGCCCCTTCTTACTTTGTTCCCGTGACATTGGATTTCATCTCCAACTAGTGTGCTCATTGTGAGAAGGTTTTGTCTGCTTGCTTGCTTACTAGATTTTTAGCGTGTGTTGTGTGTTCTCCCTAACAGAATCTAGGTTGGATCTTTTTGCTTATGGCTTCAGTTCCCAGAATGACCAATGAAGGAACCCCTTTGCCAAGGGAACCCTTTGTTTCTCCTTCTTACAGAAACGTTGGTCCTCCTTACATTGCTACTTTGAGCCTTCCAGGTCTCATAATTGGGTTGCCGGTATGGTTGTTTTCCATTCCGGTGATCTCGAATGCAGGTGCTTCAGATGTAAGAACACCACCCACACATCAACCTCATGTCGACCTTTCTCCTTCTTCGCCCGTCAGGTCTCCTTCTATTTCTCCTTCTTCACCTAGTGAAAGCTCTCAAGGGAGTAGCCAGATTGATAAGAAGAAGAAGAAACGGAAAGAGAAGAAGAAGAAGAACCAGAAAGGGACCAAGCCTCAAACTACATCAAATGTTGGATCTAAGAAACCAGCTACTGTTAATAGTATTGGGAGTGTTGACAAGGTAGATAAGGTTAAAACGAAGAATTTGAAATACAAATTCCCTTGCAGTCTTTGTAAGGGTGACCATTTTCGAAGGGATTTCCCTAGTGTTCCCAAGGTCTTAGAAGTATGGTCCTCCACATCATTGGCCCCTGCTGGTCATGCCAGTGATACCCCGTCAACTAGTGACGTTAAGGTTGGTAAGAAGAAGACAACTGTCAAATTCCCTTGTATGTTATGCAAAGGTGATCATTATTCTCACCTTTGTCCTTGTATGGATGAGGCTTCTTCTCTTTTGGAAAACCTTCAACTTCCAATTGGTTATCATAAGATTTCCCCCAACCCATCATTAGTCGATGGACTGGTCAATCTAGTTTATCAAGTGGTCAATCTAGTTTCATCCTCGGTTGAACCACTCACCAAAGTAGTTGATCCAGTTATGTCATCGATCAGCCCCACTTTTCATCTGGAAAGTGAAACCCGAGTGATTGATCCAGTCCTTTCATTGGTCAGTCCCACCCTTCATCCGAAGAGTGTCAAAGTGGTTGCTCCGGTGACTTCATCGATCAATCCCACTCCTCCTCTGACGAGTGCCAAAGTGGTTGCTCCGGTGACATCATCGGTCAATCCCACTCTTCCTCTGACGAGTGCCAAAGTGGTTGCTCTGATTACATCATTGGTCAATCCCACTCTTCCTCTGACGAGTGCCAAATTGGTTGCTTCGGTGACATCATCGGTCAATCCCACTCTTCCTTTGACGAGTGCCAAAGTGGTTTCTCTGGTTAGATCATCAGTCAATCCCACTCTTCCTCTGAAGAGTGCCAAGGTGTTTGATCTGATCTCATCATCGATCGATCATACTCTCTCGTTAGAGAGTAAACCCGATTTTGCCAACATTTTTCTCATTGATACAGGATCTACTGTGGCGGGGGGCATTTCTCCTTCTCCTTCGAAAACCCCTCCAAGTAGTGAGGCCATCATTTTTTATTGGGTTGGGCTAGTAACTAAAACTTGTCTCCCCTCTCACATTCCTTTTAAGATTCCATTTCAGGTTTGTGGTCGGGACATTCCTCATATGTTGATAGATGAAAGTTCATCCGTTAGTATTTTTTCCTCTATTTCTTGGCAAGCTTTGGGTTATCCTAAGCTTGTGTCGGTTACCCAGATGTTATCACTGAAATTTCGTCTGCAAATGGTTACAAGAATTCAACATCGTCAAACAGTTATGAGGTCATCCATGGACCTGAATTAACACAAAAGCATTCACAAAGGGTCAAAACTATACAACTAGTGCAAAAATTAAAGGGCACTATGAAGACACTGGGCGTGTGCGCGCATGCGCGAAACAGAAACGCAAGATTCGCGCACATGCGCACGATGCTCGACTGTTGTCGCAAAAAGTTGTGCACATGAGAAATGGTGCATTTATGAGAGTGGTCGGCCTTCCACCCACTTCTGGTTCAGCTTCCAAGTTGATTTGACACTCAAATATGGACTGGATTCGACTGGGTGGTTGTTCAAAGACCTAGAAATACACTAATTAACCTCTTTACACACTACAAACTAGTTGGACAATAACTCAAATGAATGTTATAAAAAGGCCATGGGTACACTTCATTTTTCAAGAAATTCAAAGCTAAGTTATGCTGCCATTATTCTCTTGAGGAATTTTCTATCATTGCCAAGAGTATACTTGCATCATTGCATTGGGCAATCCATCTCACCCCTTAAGTGGGTTAGCAAAGAATTCTTTCACCATTTTCATTTTCATTTTCAAAGTTGTAAGAAGAGTTTATTTGTGGGGGTCCAAGAGCCCTCCCTTGGAGGAAGAAATGACTCATAGTCCTCTTGCTTCTTAGTGTTTTCTTTCACTAATATCAGCCTTATCATTGGTGACATGGGTCTCACTGCTTATTTTGTCCTTATGTCCCTATGTTCTTTAATTTAGTTGTTGTTTTATTTCTTAGTTTAATTCTTAGTTATTGTTTTATATTTCTTTCTCTAACCTTTTTCCTTGCAGTTGTCATGCTTAGCAAACCCAACTAAGCTTGCAAGCACATCTATTTTGCTCACTAAGGTGACAAAAGAGGTGCAAGAGATTGGCGACTCCACCGAGGAAATGTATCAATTTCCTACCCCATTTGGGTTTTCTAGCTCTTCTTTTGGTTTATTTAACTTGCAGGTGCATTAACCAGCCTAAGCCGACTGCCAATCATCCAATTCCAAGGTGAATTGAGAGAATTCCACCCGGAATTTTCAATCATGGTCGTGTGTCACTTGTGTGCAGGTTTTGTGGCCCATAGACCCGCATCGTGTGCGCATGCGCTCAAGTCACAGTTTTGTTCTGCGCATGTGCGCTCATTAACTATTTTCGGTCTGCGCACATGCGCTCTATGCACCTTTGTCTCCACTGAGACCCACGCATCTATGCAAAAGTTCACATTGTAAAGTTTTTGAGATGTGGAGAAGGTCATTAACCTTCTTAAAAATGATTTCAAGCATGTTTTAAAGCTGCACCACACTTAGTCCCCTCTTCATATAAAGGGGTTAGCCAAAACACATAGGCACTTAGGGGGTTAAAATCATTATTTCCTCTTTTGCTTTCATTTTTGCCACATGGATGGTTTGTTTTGACTCAAAATATAAGTTGGAAATCATTTTTAATCACATTTAACTTGCATTGGGACTAGAAGTTGGATAACGATCGCTTAGTATGCTCTTCTCTCGTGCCTACGAGCAATCTTGAGAATCAGAAAAAGATTGTGAAACAAATTCATCTCCCATAAGAAGATTAAAACCTTTAGGAGAGGACAACAACCCTTCTTGGGACTCCTCTTAGTTTATTTTTTCAAACACATCTTAAGATTGTAACGGGCCCATACATGCCCACATGCTACAAAGATAGGATAGTGTTGAAATTTACTTTCTTAGATYAAATCACTAGGGAAGTTTAAAGGTTTTGTAACGGGCCCATACATGCCCACATGATCACAATCTAGGATAGTTTCAAAGCTTTTCTTAGATTACATCACAATAGGGAGTTAAAGGAATAGTAACGGACCCACATGTCCACATGCTAGCTTCCTAGGGACTTTTGAATTACGTAAGGTTGTACCAAAGACACTTAATTAATTAGGTAATCAACACTTGTAAGGACCAAGCGAAGTCCACATGCAGCAAGGCGACACCTAATTCATTAAAAATTGACACACTTTCACTCATTCACACACAAAAATCACTTATCGCTCACATAGCTTCTTCTTGAAACGTGGAGGTCAAAGTAAGTTTCCTCCAAAGGGATTCTGAAACACCCCACCCTTTTCTTGACGAAACTATCCACTCTCATTTAAATTCAATGAGGTTGGTTCACACCCCCAACCTCTCAAAACAACTACATCTAAAAAAATTCTAAAAACTCGCTAAGTTTTCCTCCAAAGGAGGTGTCAAAAGAAATTTTTTAGTCTAGGTAGGATTTCGGGAATAGGCATCCAAATAACTCCCCATTATCTGGTTCTCACATTGTCAAAACCATAGAAGTTGTCAAATAGGGAACTGAAAATCCTTCAAGTCAAGTGTTCCTAACACCATAAGGCAGGGAGATACCCGTGAAGAGTTGAAGGCCGAGGTCCAGTTGTTTTGTGCATCCCACCTTGAGGCACCCACCTCTTGGACGGAATCCAACCCGTGACCCATTTCTGAGGCCGAAAATCTAAATGTCGCACTCTGACCAAGGTACCTAGTGACCAAATTTTAGGACATCTACCCAAGTAGCAATTGTGGGCTGCAATTGCACCTTGACTGGATTTTGTGCGGCTGTTGAGAAATATCGCCAGCTCTTTCGGGATATGCCCCATTTATCCCTCATTATAACCAATTATTTCATCCTTCACTAGTTTCTCTTCTGGTGACTTCAGACCCCACTGTTGAGTACTATTGGAAGGTCCAGTGCTATTTGAGAGGAAGGAAGTTACGTCTTCTAGGACACGAGCATTTGTTTTTTTTGATTCCCCACGTGGACAAAACCCACTTATCCACATATATGCTTCTTTTTCAAAACACTTTATGTATGATGCACTTTTGACTACATTTTGATTTGGATATATATATTGTGTAAAGTTCAAAATTTGCAACAAACGGCTCTTGTTTCTTTATTACTCTCACCACCATTTGTACACATTCACTCAGCTAGTTGGACATCATAGGGGATCCACAGAATCCCCGTCATTCCCGAGGCTTGTTAAACCTCCCTCCTATCTTAGGGGGAGTGCCTGGTCTTGCCCACTCATCAGCACCACCTTCACACACTCCTGTGAGTGCTACTGTTTTAGGATCAACTTTGCTTGGTTCCACATTACTTGGGTCCACTTCCCAAGTCCCACCGTCCACTCACTCTCCTTTACACGGAAGTAGAGGACCAACTTCCTCTCAAGGGGGAAGTACCAACCCACCTAGCCCCCCTTGAGGGTCAGGTTCACAACATACCTACACCATGGCTGGAGCTAATCCTCCCCCCCACTATAGATGCCTTATTTGGTCTCTCTCAACATACCAGATATAAGCAAACTCACCAATGATCCTATATTGCATGACCCCACATGGCCTGCAATGCCCACCAAACTACCTTCAGACATACCCAAGTTTGAAGGAAAGGCAGGAGATGACCCTGCCAACCATGTCATGATTTTTCACCTATGGTGCTCTTCCAACAGCATTATGGATGATTCCATCAGACTGTGATTATTTCAGCGCACACTCACTGGCCCATCGGCCAAATGGTATGTAGATGAAAAATCAGGGTCCCATGCGACTTTCGAGTCCTTGGCCAAAGCATTTTTGACCTTCTTCCAATTACCAATCCACCATGACAATGGTCTGGAACTACTCTCTAATTTCAAACAAACCTCAGCCACACATATCGCTAATCACATTCACGAGTGGCGTAGGCGACGTAGTTTGTGCAAAGCAGAAACCACCAAACAACAATGTCTTGACTGGTTTCTTAGATCACTTGTCTCTCTCCTCGGTAAGGATGTAGCTTCCACCTTCCCTCAATCAGAAGAAGAAGCCATCAGTAAGGCTCAACAGTATGACCTCATCTATGCACAATCAGGGTACTTATACACTGTACTTCCTGATCTCCCAAAACCTGTGTCGTTTGGCCAAGACAAACTTGAGATGTCTCACTCAGTAGACGAACTGATTGGTAATACCACTCACCACGGTCCACAACTCGAACAACCACCAATGTATGGAACACCTCAATACCCGCCGGCATACGGGGGCACTTCTTATTACTCTCCACCCCCTTATCAACAACCATACCCTGTTACTATGCCTCCACCCATTAGTGGGCCACCGTCGATACCCCCCATACACCCCCTATTCAAACAAGTTCTGGTACCCCCTCTACCTCAGCCTATAGTACCAGCGAAAGCACCACGCCTTCCTATGTACCTTACATATTATTACCCCCACAGAATCCGTACTTTCCATTTCCTAGTCCCCCACATCCTCATGCTGGGGTGAATTTTGTTCAACCCTCTCTTGTTTAGCAATATCAAAATTTCAAACAGTTGAATATGAAAAATCTGACCCAACCGTCGAACAATTCCAAAAAGAAAGGAAGAAACAGGAACAACAACAACCTAAGTCAAGGTGAGAATCAACCCCAGCAGAACCAACCTACTAGGGGAAACCAGAACCAAGGGAATCAAAACCCCTAGGGGGGGCAATAATAATAGGTGTCAAGGGAGAAATAACAATAATGTTAAAACCAACTTCCCTTGTGCCCTTTGCAGTGAGTTCGGTCATTATACTCATCATTGCCCCCAAATCGTTGACTTCAAACGGTTGAAAGACTCAGGCAGTCTACCCCATCCCCTAGCAACGCCTTCCCCTCAGCAGGCCCCACAACAATACGTGCAACAACCCCCCCTGTCGTGTTGGAAAATCCTATTCCACACCAAGGTGTGATAAACACCCAACAGGACACGCAACCTCCCCCACCTCAGGTGGGATAGTACCTCAATCCAAACAATCCAGCAAATCGCACGATCCTCCTCACTAGTGAGGAAGAAATCCTTCTGCAAACACGTAATCGTCAATATCATGCACCCGTTGAGTCTCTTCCCATCCCTCCAAAGACAAACCCTACACCGACGGGACCCTCGTTGGTGATCCCTCACCCTAACACAGAGCCACCTCTTCGCATCCCTCGCATCCCATTACGCAGGAATGTTCACAACCCACAGCCTAGGGATGCTCATAATTACAGTTTGGTTGATGACTTAGCACAATCCCCGGCTACCATGTCAGTCTTAGAAGTCCTTCAGACTTGTCCCACGCGGAAATCATTACTTTCCGCCTTGGGGGTAGTCGACCCCGCAGATACCCAACTCATTACATTTGATCTCGACAGCGGAGAACCTCACCTTCCCACCTTGATCGCTTTTCAAATCCCAGTAAAAATATGGAACAGCATAGTTCATCGATGTATCATCGTTGAAGGTGCATCTACCTGCATTATGTCCAAATCTGTATGGCAGAAACTTGGTTCCCCTTAACTCATACCCTCTTCCATTACCTTACGAGCTTATGACGGACGACCATCATCTCTTGAAGGGATCTTCCAAAATGTCCCCGTAGAACTCGAGGGCAAGACTATTCTCATTGGCATCGAAGTTATTGGTGCCCCACTTGATTATAATATCATGTTCGATCGTAGCTACATGTACGCTATGAAGGAAGTTGCCTCTTCCATCTTTCGAACCATGATGTTCCCCCACAACGGGAATATCGTTACCATTGACCAAGTCTCACATTACGAGCCTAACCCATCTACCAACATCGAAAACATTCTTCCTCTCATCCACACGAGTCATGACGTATACCCACTCATCGAAATGGGTCCTGGAATTTTCAAAGATCCATCATTGTTAGGAACTTACCATGGAGCACCACCGCTCCGTCATCCTTCCAATCAAGTATGTGTCGTATCATCTAACGGAACTAACACAGAGGATGCCATTCCTTTTAGGGAGGCTTCTATCATATCTGACATCCCACTAGTTGCAGAACTTCCCCCTCACGAGCCTCCTGTGAACTCGTCGACCCCACCAGTCCACGATTTCACCTCTCCCCAAGGACATATCCCAGTTTGGGAGATAGTTCCCCAAGCCATCACTCAAATCCCCTTTTTTTACCCTCCACCTGGCATCGAAGCTTTCCAGGTAGCCGCAACGCTTACCCTCCCTAATATGGTGTTAGCAATTCCAGTTTGGTATTTACATCCACCAAAGATGGTCCCTCGACCATCCCTTCCCCCCCAAATGGAAGGAATCCCAATGACGATTCCCATACTTACTCCCACCATACCCTCTACACCCCCACTCACTACCCCCCCTACCACAGCTGGGGGCAGGAGAAAGAAGAAGGAGCCCACAGCTCCACTTCCCCCACGCGTCCAACCCCCTTGCGCACTATGTGAGAAAGATGGACACCAAACCAACAACTGCCCATCTCTACCAGAGTTACGGAATTTGATTCCACTCAATCAAACTCCCTCAACACTCGCCACTATAGCCAGTATTGTCGCTACCACCCCCCATTCAAGTAGTAAAGGGTTGCGAACCAAATCCACTTGCGCTATAAGTTCAGAATATGGCCATTATACCCACCATTTCCCAGCATTTCCACGCTTTCAGCAGACATTAGCCGTAGTACGTCAAAGCTTCCAGAGCGGACCCATTCCAGCTACGTCATCCTTACCAACAATCACTGACATCCGTTATGTCACAACTTCAGTCAATGAACATATGAGATGCCTTTGCTTTCTATGTGAACCATTAGATCATTTTACATACCAGTGTCCTATGATCATTGAATACAGGCAACGCCAATTGACCCTGCTTCACAGACCCACAGAATCGATAGTTGACCTACCTCGTCACTAGAGGTTCTTCATGTCATTTCCCCTGAACCCGAGGCCCTTCCAACGCCTCCATGGTTCTTGGATGACTTATCTGAGGATTCACCCCCCAATCCCCCCAACTCTCTCGGTCATTTCCCTATGAAAATTTTACACCCAACTACCACAGGTACTCCTCAGTACTTCGACATTTGGTTTATGTCGAGCAAACCCTCGCAATTTTCTCGCGTCGTTCCCCCTGCTTCTTCATCCACAGGGGGCAGCCACACAACAACAGTCATCGATATAACTCTTCACGACCCCTTGTATTCCCGCCAATTCCACTATGACAAGGAAATACTAAAAGAGTTAAACAACCCCGACTACCCATGGGATGCGCTACACCACTATGCACTCTTCTTTCCACGGGAAGCCTCCATGCCTCCTAACCAACACACCATCTACGCGGTCAAAACCAAGGATTTTATCCCATCAGGGCCTATCGACTGGTTCAAAAACCCCATTCCTGCCCCTGATGCTTTTGAGGAAGGAAACATGGCCAACATTTCCCCAACCATTAAAATCGACATTTCCATAAAAAGTGGTGTCGTCAAGGAAATCACCATTGGAGTTGCTTGCACTCCTCAAGAAATCACCGCCTATAAAGCCCTCTTCCAGGAATATCAGGATATTTTTTCTTGGTCATAGACGGAAATGCCTGGCCTCAATCCCTCTATCGTCGAACATCGCATCGACACATGGCCCGACATTACACTAGTTCATCAAAAGCAACAACCACTACACCCATCCAAAGCAACAACCATCAAAGAGAAAATTGACAAATTACGTGTGGTTGGGTTCATCTACCCCATCGCCTATACCTCATGGTTTTCCAACTCTGTACCCGTTAATAAAAAACAGGGCATTATCCGCATCTACACGGACTTTCGTGATCTCAATCACGCATGTCCCAAAGACAACTTTCCAACGCCTTTCATCGATTAAATTATCAACAACTGTGCAGGCCATGAGGCTCTATCCTTCATGGACGATTTCTCTGGTTATAATCAAATTCAAATTCACCCAGTCGATCAGTACAAAACCACCTTCACTACCCCTTGGGGTACTTTTGCATATCGTGTCATGCCTTTTGGCTTAAAGAATGCTAACGCAACTTTCCAATGGGCTATGACATACATTTTTCACGATCTGGCTCATATCATCCTCGCATACTTGGATGACCTCACAGCTCGATCCAAGAAACGCACCCAACATCTTGATGATTTACGAATCATCTTGCAACGGTGTCGTCAGTACAACATCCACTTGAATCCCCTCAAGTGCATATTATGCATCACCATGGAGCGTCTCCTCGACTTCATCGTTTCCCAAAGCGGTATTACCGTGGACCCCCTCAAAGTCCAAGCTATCACCGAAATTCCACCTCCCTGAAATTTACATCAACTCCAGAACGTACAAGGCAAGGCTAACTTTCTACGACGATTTGTCCCAGACTACGCCATTCGCACACACAGTTTCCTTCGCTTACTACGTCACGACATCCCATTTCACTGGGATGAACATGCCCAACACTCATTTGACGATCTTAAAAGGGCGCTCTCCAATGCCCCTTTAATTAGTGCACCTTACTACAATCATGACTATATCCTCTACGTATCAGCATCAGCGATTTTAGTAGTAGGAGTTCTCGTTCAACTAGGTAATGACAATCGTGAGCATGTCATTTATTACGTTAGTAAAAACCTCTCAGAGCCACCCTTGAAGTATAAACATGAAGAGAAACTAGCTCTTGCAGTCGTCCTCGCAGTCCAGAAACTGCGTCACTACATTCTGCTTCGTACAACTAAGGTTGTAGCAGATTCCAACCCTATGCAAGACTTGCTCAGTCGTCGGCAAATTAACAACAAATTTGCTCGATGGATCGTTGTCCTTCAGAAGTACGATCTTGAATTCTCAATACCCAAGATCAAGAAAGCCCTCGTTCTCGTCGAACTTATCACAACCCTCCCCTCTAACACAACCAGTGCCCCCGTCAATACCGACTTTCCCGACGAACACCTCTTTTACATCACTTCGGATGATCCTTGGTACGGCGACCTCCTCATCTACCTCCGAACTCAAAAGTTCGGTAACCACCTTTCACGAGATGATCATCCTTGTATCCGCCATCAGGCCCCCCCGCTACCTCCTCATCGGAGACATCCTATACCAGCGAGGGGTCGACACCATTCTTCGTCGATGCCTGACCATTGACGAGGACGATAGAGTCTTGAACGACTGCCACAGCGGCGCATGTGGGGGCCATCTTTCAGGAATATCCATTGCTCATAAGATTATCTGAGCAGGTTACTTTTGGCCTACCTTGTTTCACAATTGCATTCACGTCGTGAAACGATGCGAGAAGTGTCAGCTTTACGCCAACAAAGCCCGAGCACCACCTGCTCTTCTCCATCCAGTCATCACTACCAACCCTTTTTGTAAATGGGGCATCGACTTCATGACTTGTAATCCCCCCTCCAACAATGGACACAAATACATTGTTGTCGCGGTCGATTACTTCACCAAATGGGTTGAAGATATGCCCACCTTCAACAATACCACTGACACCGCCGCACATTTTTTCTTTAACCACGTCATATCTCGCTTTGGAGTACCACTCCAACTTGTTTCCGATCACGGAAAACACTTTGAGAATGAGATTTTCGTCGAACTCTCATCTCGGTTAGGATTCTCCCACGAGTTTTCCTCACCATATTACCCTCAGTCTAACGGACAGGTCGAAGCAGTCAACAAATTCCTCAAGACCATGTTACAACGCATGGTTAATAAGCATAAGACCAATTGGCATCATATGTTATTTTTCGCACTATGGACTTACCGTACAGTTGTGAAAACAGCTACTGGTTTCACACCATTTCATCTAGTCCATGGGGTTGAGGCCACTCTTTCCATCGAGTGCGCAATTCCCACCTTACGCACCGCAATTGAGCTATTACCCGACACTGCTCCAATGGAGCAGCGCTTGCTAAACTTAGAGTCCCCCGATGAAGATCGTCGATCTTCATTACAGAACAATGAGGCAGCTAAAAAACGATCAAAGGCTACCTTTGATCGACATGTCAACCTTTGCTCATTTCACGAAGGCGACCTCGTCCTTGCTTACGATATCGCTCATGATACCTTTGGCCATGGAAAATTCGAGTCACTATGGCATGGCCCATACATTATCCAACATTGTCTCACCAAAGGCGCATACATCCTAGCCTCTCCCGAAGGCCTCTCTCTCAAAGAACCCGTCAACGGGTTATACTTAAAGAAATTTTATACTTAAACGTAGTCATTCTACTTTAGGTTATTTCATTTATAGTGTTTTTAATCTTTTTTCATCCCTCACGTCTAAACTATCATTTGTGCTATTGACAGATGCTTCCTCCACCGACCTACCACATCGATTATGCCGACGGCGCCAGTCGTTGGTCACAATATCTCGCTTTGATCGCTTGGGCTCTCTACACCCCCTCACATGAAATGCTCCATTCGAGAGGCATATGTTTGGGTTCAGTGACCAACAACCAAGCCGAATACAGTGTCGTCATTGGCCTCCTGGTCGATGCCCAGCATCATCGTATTCGTCACTTTAGCGTATTTCTTGACTCTCAACTAGCCATGCTCCAACTCAACAATGTGTATCGCGTACGTGATCCTTGCCTCTTTCGCAAATACCTGCAAGTTAGACTTTTATCTCAACATTTTGATTCCATTACATTTACAAATATTCCAAGATAATTGAATCAAATTACAGATAACCTAGCTAATATTGTGTTAGACTGGCATACATCACATCAAGCTACCTCTACACATACATAAACATATCAAAAACCTGTCACAGCATATATAGATTAGACATCATCAACACATTAACAAAACACATGTAAACACCACATAGATCTCAAAATGTATACTCATGTATATATAAAACGGTCCACAGTGCCATCCAAATGTTTACATACAAAAATACAACTATCCGCAGGCCAGTGAAACACCTGGGTACAAAATGGGCTCACCAGCCTATATACAAAAATACAATAATGCATAGAGCACTACTCAAGGTGCCTCTAGAGCACCACCTCCTGCCCCTCCCTCAGGCGGTGGTCCCCCACCCACTACTGGTCCCTCCTGCCCCGGAGGTAATCGTCTGGTCATTGCAACACCTGCTACTGTTTCCCGTCGTACCACAGCCCGCCATGGCGGCAGAATCCCCACACACTGCTACAGGATTCCCTCATCCTGGATGCGAGACCACATGCCCTCAGGCACACCCTGTAGCACCGCCTCTAGGCGACGACGTATGTCCTCAAAATCTGCTCCGAGATCCATCAGAGGAGCATGTGATGGCCCGGCACCAAGGTCATCAAACCAGCGTCTCCTCGCTGCTCTCTCAGGACAAGCTGGTCTCGCCTCGATGTCCTCACGCCGACGTCTCTCTCCAACCCGCGGCCCTCCCCACGGCGGTCTCTCCGACTCCTAACAAGCCAACGCTCTCCGCAACTCAACCTCGCACCCGCGAGGTGCCACATCTGCACATACAAACAAGCAACAAATAGTATCAACATCTATATCATATGCATATGTCATGCTATCTCAAAAAAACATATATATATAATTGTTAAGAACCAAAGACTGAATACAAAAGCACCACAACTGATATAGAAGAACAATATAGAAAAACACAACTTTATTATATCAAACCCTCGAGGTAGGGAAACACCATACAATGGATCCTACTATGGAAAAGATCCTCTCATGTTCACTTGCCTCTTCGAGGGGGCATCCTCTTATTGAACTACCACTCCAAATACAATACTTCTCTTCATGTCCCATTACATTGCTTGAACCCCTTTATATAGTGTTACCATCACCTAATAACATTCTAGAGGAGGAATCATCTAGAAGTAGAACCTTCTAAGAAGTCCTCTTACATTTATTATATCTAATTACCCATTTATTATATCTAACTACCATAGT
>JZKD02S2206607.1:45453-61480 GCA_000966675.3 Picea glauca
TCTCTCTCTCTCTCTCTCTCTCTCTCTCTCTCTCTCGCTCTCTCTCCCCTACTCTACCCCCATCTCTCTTTACCTCTCTATCTTTCCATCTCAATATCCACCTCTCTCTCTCTCTCCCCTACATTTAACCCTCTCTCTATCTACATCTCTATCTCTCTTTATACCCCCTCTCTCTTGTTCTTTGTTTGCCTCTATCTCTCTCTCCCTCTCCCTCCCTCCATATCTACCCTTCTCTCTCTCTCCCCCTCTCTCCCACCACTCTCTCTCTCACACACACCTTGTCTCCCTATGATACTATTTCCCCCCTAGATCTCCCTCCATCTATTTGTAACATCCTCGGCCTTCATAGGTCAGGTAATACTACCAACACAACCTTAAAGTTGTCTTTTACTGCTCTGATCGCCTTAAACTACTAGGCTATGCCACACAGAGATACTTGCATAAAAACATACACATCCATATAAACATAGAATGACTATTCTACATATATATAACATAATAATGTGGAAATAATAGCAATCCTACACATGCAACATATACAACATACACAGGAAATACTCATCAATTACAACGTATGTACCATTACACAGCATGTAAATGAACATAAAAGAAATACTTATATTTTATTAGAAGACCACCAACTGCGTGTAGACCTTCCACGGACCTCCCAGCCATAGACAACACTGCTCATCACGCTCAACAGTGGGTCACCCCCGAGTTGGGACTAAGCTCCACCCAGGGCAAGGGAATCCTAGACTAGGTTGAGGTTATGATAAACTGCACAGTGCAACTGGAAGGATTGTCTCCAGGAGCCTTCTTACGCCCACTACTCACGGACTCTCATTCCCCACATGCATGTTCCACCCTGGGAATATGCACCTTCACTATTCCACAGTCCATCGAATACTCCACTTCTCCTCTCAGGGTCTTGGAAACAGGCCAGATCAAGAATTCTCAGAGCTTCGTAGATGGTGCTAGACTCTCTCTCTAGGAGAAAACCAATTCCTAGCAAATTCTCTCACCTGGAGAGAGTTGCTCACAGACCTAAAAACCTACCTCTTCAATCCACAACCACCTCTCTCACCTGGAGAGAGTGTTGCTCATAGGCCTGAAAACCTGCTTCTTCAAATCAGTTCCAACACAGTGAGGGAAACAAAAAGGTTCAGTAAGGGACAAACGACGACAACAAGCCACACTCGGTCCAAGAATTTTGTGGCCAAAACAACCCACAATTATGACACCACATGGCTCAGACAATTACAGTATACTCAAAATTCATAGGATACACACGGGATAACTTAGACTTTTCCTGGAGACACGAATTAGTCTATCGATTTTCCCCACAGTTTTTAGGGTCTGTGACCAGGGAACAACGTAGAGGTTGATCATGGAGGTTTTAGGTTCAGACTGCGGATGGAAGAATGGACAGGACCCCCAACACAAGTTGACTCTTCAACTTTAACTGCATGTGCCCATGTCTACACCCATCTTCTTGGAGCTGCATGCACTCCATTTAGCATTCGTTCCCTTCCCCGTGAACTTAGGATAAAAATATATCCCTTTAATCAGATTTTGGAATAATAATAAATTATTCTTATTCTCTTGGACTTAAACCCCTAGAATTAGCCCCTCTTTCTAACCTCTCAACCCCCTCTCCCTTACCCATCCTTGTGGAAGCTTAGTCCCCCATCACTCTTTCTCTGTGGTTGGTCTACACGCAACGATGTAATTATATTTAATATATGAGCATTTACACATATACAATAGTAGGCTCACTAGCCTTTGCATCTAGGCTCTCTGGCCTAATCACCACATAAGCCTCCTATATTATTATAACTCATCTCACCAACCTATCCAATATGTTTACAATTCATAATTACAACTGGGGCTCTACCTGGGATATCACAATCCCCTCCCCTTATTTTTGCAATGTCCTCAGTGCAACTTGTTTATACATATATAATTCAAAAAATCTTCAAAAATCTCCAAGATTTAGCTATTGGAAGCTCATTATCCACCTAGTGCTCTACTTTCAAAAACCAATTATGGTGTCCATACTGCAGTTAAAACTCAATTGGTCTATTCCATAGAGTTTCTTCAGGAAAGCATTCAACTTATTGTTCCTTGTTACATGCTTCAATTAAAGCTCATTGAAAGCATCGAATGGTTGTAGATCCATGATGTTCCATCCATTGATAAACTCTTAGCAGTGATATGACTCCACAAACGTAAACACTCTGCTTGTACACCTATTCATTCAGAAGCAACATTAGAACATATGTGTAATATATATACAGTAAATTCTAATAACATTATAACCTATATAAAAATTACGAGATACATAGAACACAATGAATAAAGAATTGATACTTATCTTTTGATTGAAAAGACTTCCATATCAACATGGTCTAGACCAAGGTACCAAACCCTAGAAACACTCCAACCAATGATATCTCTTCCCCACATGCATGTCCCACCCCAGGAGTGTGCACCTTCACTGTCACACAGTCCATCAGCTGTTACACCTTCCTTTCCTTGGGATTCAACAACAGACCAGCTCAGGAAGTCTCAAAGCACCGTGGCTTGAGGAGTTCCAACTACCCTCAGAGGTCTCTAGGTACCCTTCAGGCCTTCTACTAGGGAACCTATCCCCATACTTCTCCCTCCAAGGCTCCAGCCTTCTCCAAGGCAACCCAAGGAGAAGTGTACACACATTCAGATCCACCGGGGATCCACAGGGTAATATTCGTTGTCTCCAATCAACATCTTTTCCGAGCTACTCTTTGTAGTCAACATTCTAACTTTAATCAACATCATCTCATCTGCATCACCCACATGTAGTTATCATGAGACAACATAAAAGAATTCATTTAGGAACTCCAATTAGTTCAAAAGGGAATTCAAATTTTTCCCCAAAACATGAAATTATATTTCATAATTCATCTTGGTTGTTTCCATATTATGAATGCAAACATCCTTGTGGCTTTCCACAGGCACCAAACTACATACTATTTTTCCTGTAATGCTTCATCTTACATACAACCAACAAATTTTCAGTATTTGTTGTACATCATAATTCAATTGCAATATGCACAAAATCTTATGTAGTGAATTCAGAATTGTCTGCATCTACCTATTCAATCATAATTACCAAACAATTTAATAAAATAGAATATGCATGTTCATAGTAATATGTGTAAGTTCGTTACTTAGTTTTCTGAACAAGAAAATTTCCTGTAGTCAATGTTCATGTGACTACTTGACTTGCAACTTTTATGTTGCAATGTATAACACCTCCCTGAAATGTCCTCAACTTCATGAGTTAACAACATTTCAGTTGTTAGTAACAATTATTTCCATGCAATAATATATATGCACGTACTTACAAAACATATTCAACCATTTCATTTAGTATACAATTCTATCACTTACTGTGCATGAGTGAAATTCTCAATGCATACTTATTTAGTGCACCTTGCATTGAATTACATAATGTTCTTTATCTCAGTCATGTATCTCACCATCCATAAGTTGAAATTATGGTCAATGTGTTGACACATTATCCACGCACTTCCTATTGCCTTCGTAATTAATTGGATGCCTTCCTTTTCAACCCGAATAATACACCAAGAATATAATTCTGTGGTGTTCATTAGTGTTAGAAAAAAGGTTGCAGTCCAAGTTTTATTTAAAGGTAGGAAAATTTTAGTACCTGTGTGGCTCATAAAATTTCCATATCCATACCTTGCCATATCCAACCATGTCCTGGTCTCATACATGACTAGCTTACTGGCATTCATTCCTATAACAAGTTCTTATCTTTTCATCATTTGGTTATTACTCCATAACCAAATTAACATGACAATCTACTATGTCAGTGTGTCCATTCAGAAGCTAAAAATGTTTGAATTAATACAGGCCTCTAGCCTTTACCACATCTAGTGGTAAGCATTCAATACTATAATCATGTGATTTTATAAAATAACTCTGGCTAAGGAAATCCTTGCATAAATTCCTTCAGCAATTATGCAAAAAGAGTAATAAAAACTCATACCTGCATGACTGCCATTAATAAATTTTATACTACCTGAATGTCTGTTGATAGTAGAAGATTTCATGCTTCTTTTATCAAACTTATAACCAACACTTCAACTTTTTGTTGCTTCCCTCCTTATGCAACAACCTCACCAACAACACTTGCAAACATGCAAGCATTCTTTCCTCTGGTTGACCCAACAAGTTGTAACATACTTGTTTCCACAGAAATTGCAACAACTTCTTTATCCCTATAAAACTTTTCCTTGTTGATCCCAGAAGTCTACAATTCTTCTCGGATTCCTGAATCTTCTTGTGCTCCCACTGTGATTACTATTCATGATTATTCCTACCCTGAGGACTTTCAACACAGTGCCCCCACCTCAGTAGAGTCTGTTGACCTCCCGATCAAAGGATCTTTCAATCTTCTGATTCGAACTAACTCTTTGGGCTCGTGATTGAACCCAAAACAATTATACATAGACCCCCTTTTCTCCTTTAGGTGCAAGTCTTGTGATACCTGCACCCTCTATCTGCGTGCTTCTGAAATGTCGAGTTTCAGGCACTAGCTCCTTTTTCATTACCCCCTTCCTTCATATGGCCCTGGGATATGAACTCATGGAAAACTGTGATTGCGGGCAGGGGCAAGAGTGGTTTTAGGCTAACCCACTTTTCTCCCCACAATTCACCTCCAGTTGTCATGTATCACTTTGTTAAAATTGTGGTATAAATTGCGGTCCTCTCTCATATTTTTAACATCCAAGCAAGTTTTGGCCCCACAATCCAACTCGACTATTGATTTCCAATTCCTTAGCAATACCTCTCGATCAATGAATACTGTCTATTCTTTACCTGCCTCTAGCCAATTGTCCAATCAATGACATTTTTTTTTCTTTCACGCATGATCTCAGATCTCCGTGATATGTCGACATGTAGATCCCTTCCAAATAAACGACTACGATTGATTCTAACCTTCCATACTTTGGGAGTATCAACTCTCAACTCTCTCTTCCTCCTCAGTAGCTATCTTCCAGAGTGGAAGATCTGTTGACACCTGTCACTTCAGATGTGCAGCTATGATTTTCTCCATGAGTCCGGCCTTCGGGAGTTTTAGTTCTCAAACTCTCATTTCTTCCAGAGATATTTCTCCGAAATGTCAGATCGTCTGCCATGCATCATCCTCAATAGACGATTCTTCTCCTACTTTGGGACTTTCAACTCCTCAACCAGATCAACGGTCCTTCAGCTCCCTCCTCAATCAACAATTGAGATCTTCTCCAGGTCTTTGAAATTTTCCCTCCTCCACTTTTCCAGAGTCTATATCTGGCGCCGTGTGTCCTCATTCACATCGATGACTCTTGCCATTTCAGGACTTCGTGAGTCCACTATCCTGTGCACCATAAAAGATTTAAGTCTCATGCACTTTCCTTGGGATCCAACAATTGTTGGTCATCGCACTCAGATCTGAAGGACATATCTGATCTCCTCCTGCACATGTTCCTTCTATTTGGACATGAAATTCAATGACCAAATCTCTTCCTCTAGAACTGATCTGACGGTATCTATGGCTCCTCCTCTTGAGCTTTCTCTTTCTCCCAAAATGGGAAAATTTCTAAGTGTGAAGGCTTCAACCTTTGATCATTCTGCAAGTCCTTGAATTTGGGTCTCATCTACATTTTTGAAAACGCTATCCTTCCTGAGCTTCTGGACTTGGGATAAGTTTGACTCTTGTGCACCCTTTGCACTATCTCCTCTCAGCTTATTGAACTTCCTCAATCTCCCAAGGGATTCTACCCTACTGTGTCTTCCAAAATACTTTCTTTTTACCTCTTGGCACATTCTGTGCTCATCCTCCTAAGATTTTGAACTTGAAACAAGTTCGTCTCTACATCCATTCCTTGCACTTTGACTAGCCTCTCGATGGTTTTATTTCAACACTTCATCCAAGTGTTGGTCTGGTGCACTCCTTGCATAGGTCTTCCTTCAGAGTGTTCAGTAACTTTGTGAGTGTCTCCTAAGTGCTCTGTGAAAATTCAATTTTTTTCTAACATTCGTTGAACTATGCAAACACAATGTGTAGTCAATCGAAATTTGTCAGGCCATCATTCCTTAAAAAATCCCACAACATTCATAAACCAATCTGATTTAAGAAAACATTCAGATTTCATTTTCTTTCTGAGCTCTTCTCTACTCTATAATAATTTTTGGGCACTAGACCTTTTATTTTAGTCCCCAATCGATGTGATCACAGGCCATGACCAAGTGTTAGATCACTAGGTTCTTACTCGAGACTTCAGCTTCAGAATATTTCAAAGAACGACACAACAATCCCTCAGAGTTCTAGATTACTGAACTCGCAAAGTAGGGAGGATCAACCGTCCACATCTACTCAACATCTGACGGTTGACACTTACTATGGAAATTCAGGTGTCTGAGTTCTGAAACTTTAGGTCTTGTTGGTCCTTGACCAAGTTTTGAGGATCCTTGGTCATGTTTGAACTATTTTGGGACTTCGACAGGCTGTCGAAGATGGAGCATAAGTCGACGTGAATATATCGAGATCTTGGCCCCTTGTTTAGGGATTTTTGGGTTTTAGGCTTATGTGACGGGTATGGGGATGTCGGCCCATGGGTTTACCCATGTTTAGGCCCACTTTGTAATGTATAAATAGATGTCTAGGAGATGTAAGAAGGGGCGTGAAGGATGATATAGACAACTGTGTGATGATATGCTAAGTGCAAGTAGTAGTTGTACATGCTTCATGCATACTGTGAGAAGTTTGCAAGGCTAAGTGCAAGTGACTGTAAGAGATTGCGTAAAGGATTTTTTTTGTGAGCTAGCTCAGGGAAGGAGGATCTAGTGGAGTGTGCACAGATCTCTTGTTCTATGCGAAGTAGGATCTCGTGGCTCTGTGCATGTAGAAGATTGACAGAAGATAATAAAAGAGAAGAAGAGTTGGTGGATGTATCCCCAGGATGGGGGTGAACCACGTATATCCTTTGTTTCTATGCTTTGTGCGATGTATTGATGTGTTTATTTGTTTACTTGCTTAATTGATTTGGCATAGATGAATTATAGATAGATCTGTTGATGCTTTGTTCTTAATAATATGAATGAATGCTAGATCTAATCTATGTGAATGTGCTTAGTACTTGAATATACTAGAATTGGGTGAAAACTATGCTAATCTCTTGTTAGGATTTATCTGAGTTGTGAGTTAAGGTTGAAAACCAATGATCTATAACTGCTAAGTGCTCTGTTAAGGTGTTACAATCACAAATCTATGTCCTAGCTAAGGTTGTAGACACTGGAGTCCTGCAACCACCCCTACCTATACCTCGGGTGATATTGCATATGCTTCACAGGTGTTGCCAAAAGGGCCAGTAGTTAGTGGTTTGTTGGTGTGTTGTTGAAGGGTTGAACCCCGGGTCTGCCCCTGTGCTAACAAATGGTTTTGTTGTCGGGACCTAAAACTGTGATTTTTCAGAACTAAAGTAAAGAAAAAGAGAAGCTCTGTGCATAGATCTATTGTTGAAGTGTGCAGTATTCTACTTGACTTGTGAAGCTCTGTGCTAAGAAGAGAAGTCAGATATGAAGAAAAGAGGTAAGGTATGAATGCCTTGTGCTCTGAATGAGGTAAGAATAGTGATTTTTTTTTTTTAAGATTTGAAATCTTTGTGCTCTGAGAAAAGAAATATAAGTGGAAATTTTTGTTTCGACAGTATGAACCTAGGTATATTTGATAAAAAAAATTCCTAGCTTGAAAACTAGGGAAAAATTAGAAGAAAGAATATTTGATATGAGTAGATATGATATAACTAATGAAAGGTATGTTATTCCTATGCATAGAAAGAATGTTTGGACTAACAAATGGATACAGGATCCTAGAAAGTATTTTTTGCAGGTTAGTCTCTGTGATCCTAGTGTGCAGTACAGGAAAGGTTGGGGATCGTTTAAGAGAAAGCGAKGATTAATTATTTGTTACATTTGCAKAAGACCAAGACATCTTGCTAAGGAATTCCCTAATAGAATACCTCGTTGTCTTTGTTGTAAAKTTATGGACCATGAATTTTTTGATTTCCATAGAATGGTTGTTAAGGTTGAAAGGATGAATATGAKATCAGAAAACCCTGAGGAATATCAAGAAATTAATACCATGGTAGAACCCTAGAAAGAATAAGAGAATGTATTACTACGAATGAAAGAAACCCTGAATGGTCACAAAAATATCAACTTATCAGATATCTTCAAAGAAAAAGAGTGCATAGAAACAAGAATAGGAGACTTTGACATTRACTGTGTTYTGGATGAGGAAACACACGTGAATATCATGACAAAAAGAACCTGGGAAATTTTAGGAAAGCCTGCTATGATTCCTTCATTGGGAGGAATAGGATTATTTAGRGGAAAGTTGATAACCCTATGTAGAAGACACACCSATATATCTATGAGTGCTCATGGAACTTCGACARASGAAGATTTTGAGGTTGTTAAATTTATTGAGAACAACGCCCCATTTGCTATGTTACTAGGAAAAAMCTAAATTGAGAAGGATCAGGCTAGAAGAAAAGAAGAGGAAGTCTTAGAACAAAAGAAGAAAGAATTAAAATATTTCATGACTCGAAGTATAACGTACTTGATTGAAGAACAAGAGAATAGATCGAAGTTGTTTAGAACCAAAAACTTGGATGTCAAAGATGAAAGAACACAAGAAGACTCACAGAAGAGTGGAGCACCTACCTCAGACAGAGAAGAAGTATTTCCCTTGAATCCTACGAAAGAATATCAACAATGCGAAGTTACTATGCCAAAAGGAGATAAGAATCAGAATGGAAAGAGGAATATCGAGACAAAGATCACAAGGAAGAAGGCTAGAAAACTCAGTAAGAAGAAAGAAAGGATAGAAAAGTCGCAGAAGGTTCTAGAGGGGACTTCGCAAAAGGAAGGCTTTCAAAACTAGAACTTTGTCGAGATATCAGAACAACACAACATGGAACTTCACCATGGCGAGGCAATATGACCGTTGGAAGCATTATAACCGTTAGACTGACACCCCGAACAGTTAGAATACCAATTATGACCAGAAATCTCATCATCATACCATTGGGACGACGCCGCAACAGACAAAATTGCATTGATGAAGGATTTTCACCCGTTGGAGACATTTGTTACCTCGTTTTTTACTTAGTCCGTCGACTGTTGCACCAAGAATACTTTTGTGAATTGTATCTGCACCAACAAGAGAACTCATTGCTACCACGCTGTGTTTACTAAGATTTCACCACCTATTCTATTGCATTTAGAATTCATTCATCGACCTGAGTTATCCGATCAAGAGCATGTATGTCGGATGAACTCAACGTAGCTGAAAAGTGTGTAGAAGAAGTCTTAATCAATCTAATGGCTAAAAAAGTATTGTCTGTAGGGATTCAAGTTTCATTGACGAGAGGAGTGAAATCCTCCCCATCGACTGCTCGTGGATATGGACCATCCCAAGCTGCAGCCGAGAAAAGAACCAAGCATCGCGCTGACTTGGAGAATGAAAATTTAATCCCGACTACATCCTGCCTTTGGTTGGTGGAGTGAGTCATGACAGTGTCCCCAGAGACCTCGATTACATCCTACTTATTGCGTACCTCCCGAAGGGGATACGTGCAGTTAGAACATAACATGATAAGATCACGACATTAAAATTCAGCAACTTTAACCTAGGGGACCGCAAGAACCACAATATTCCCACCCCTCACAGGTACTTGACTAGGATGAAGGGGAAGAACTCGAGGATAATCCCCCAACCATGGACTATGAACCTCATGCAGTCCACCATCTTGAATGTGATGAAGATCCCACATTTTGGAAGGCACTAGGAGGTTAACGTGTGTGTTAAGCTCCTGCTATCATGCTACCATGGAGGCTATCTATGGCTAGACAAACGCATCATAGTCGATCCAACATTGATCCATAGGATCATTGGATTGAGCATGCAGGGACCAGACCCAAAAGACTTTTACCCAGGGAAGGTTGCAGATCGTGCCCTAGCACAGAGGATTAAGGATACCTATGGCGATGTAGAAAAGGGTACGTGAGGCTACAGGGTAGCTTCCATCTAGAATGGCGCAGTGCACCTACCCTTCCAGTTGATCACAAGAAATATAGTGAGAAATAACAGACCTATGCATGTCACGGGGTTCGTTGTTGACCTCGCTGGAAAATATGTAGAAGGACTCTAGATGAACTGCGTGAAGTACTTAGTCAACCATCTTGAATTGGATTGTCGCGAAGCTCAGGATCAGGGCTATGAGTTCCATTTTAGCTGGTTGCTGATCCTCATAGCATTTACTACCTGGGAAATGCTGGAAGGTGCAACCTTCCCGGACATTAAGCCATTCAAGCCACTCGCTGTGAAGTTCATCATGCTCTTGTACTCAAGCGACATGGGAAAACAATGGCACTCGAATGCAGTATTCCACACATACTATCTCCAGTTAAAGAGGGCTATTGGGGCTATCCCTTGTATGACATCGAACACCTTGCACTGATTCGGACCCCTCATGAAGTTCCGCGTAGATAGGCACTTTATTTATATCGCTACGTGCACAAATGAGCATAAAGAAGAGATTAAGTCATACTATAAGATCACAGAGGAGGACCTCGAAGAGATAACTAAGGAATGGTCTGCAGAGCTCCTTATTCTATTGACCCCATAGAAATGTCTGATCTCGAACTACTTGGAAGCTCAGAGGCCACTCACAAAGATCATGACACCCCTGGAACCAATAGAAGGAAAAATATAGAAGAGGTACAGAACCTGAGAAGTGCCTTAGACAAAACTGCTTCAGAATCACCTAGATGAGGAGATAATGACGAAGTAGATAAAGAAGAGACCAATGGAAAAAAGACCAGTAGAAGCAAGGAGAATTAACACTGCCTAGGGATCCTGTTGATGAGGCTGACCCCTCTGAGAAAAGAAAGGTTTCCCCCACGAAACCTACCTCACAGAAGAAATCCAGAGCTAGTAAGACCAAGTTGCAGACTGTGCTCACGCTCAATGACTTCAACTTCATCATCGCATTCGTATCATACACTTCGCAGGATATTATGAAAAACACAGAAGCCAAGCAAGTAGCCATGTATGAAAAAATTGAGACAAAACTAAGAAGGGTACAACAAGCCCTTCACTCCAGCTACGTAGTATCCACTGCACCCATGGCATCAGAAGAACCAAATTTGGGGGATGAACTTGCCCAACTCCGCATAATAGTTTATGCGACCCAATCTCGCCTTCGTCGAGCGCAAGAAGAGAACGAACATGCCACTGTGGCCCTAAAGAAAGCACAACAGAAAATGGTAGATCAACTCTAAGTTGTGCAGTAGGAGAAGGATGACCTCCACACCAAGTTCAAAGAGGAGAGAGCATAGATCCAACAAGAGAAAGAGCAGTTACTCACAGAGAAGCTTAGATTCAAAGAAGCAGTTAGCAGAGCACTTCTCTATGTGACAGGATTAGAGAAAAAGGTGGATGAACTAGTGGAACATCAATTCGCGCAACTTGTGGAAGCTATCCAGCAGCTTCAACATAGAATCGTAGACATAGAGCTACAAACAGTGCCAAGAACCCCGCAGGACGTGCAATACCAAAGATAAGCCACTTCCCGGAGTGCAGTTGAGAGGATTAGAGCACTCGCTCTGGAATGTAAATATCTTATCAGTATAAGTGCACACACCTACGAGCGACTTACTGAAGACCAGGAGTAAAAGCAGCAAGAAGTGAAAATACAACCACAGTTGAAGCTCCTGTCAGTAGTTGAAAGGATGAAACGATCCTAGGAACAACACACTGTTCTACAAAAGGTCCACACCATACAGAGAAAAGTCATGGAAGTGACTCAGAGGCTCCAACCAGTCTAGGATGAAGCGTTCCAACTGTTTGAGGAGATTTAAGGCCGAGGAGCAGCGCTGGAACAAATAGTCACTGCATTCAAACAACACTTAGAGGAACCTGTCAACGAAGCATTTATCCAAGAGTTCATCGAGCAGGAGGCCTTAGCGCAGAAACAGGTCGAAGCAGCTCAAGTCAATCTCAAGGATTTTGATGCAGAGCTACCTAGACAAGAGTGACTCAGGACGAGTCACAGGTTAGTGTTGGGGTCATGTTGGACCTTGACCAAGTTTTGAGGATCCTAGGTCATTTTTACCTATTTTGGGAATTCGACAGGCTATTGAAGGTGGAGCACAAGTCGAAGCAGATATCGTGGGATCTTGGCCCCTTGTTTAGGGAATTTTGGGTTTTAGACTTATGTAACGGGTATGGGGATGTTGACCCATGGATTTACCCATGTTTATGCCCACTTTGTAATGTATAAATAGATGTTTAGGCGATGTAAGAAGGGGCGTGAAGGATGATATAGACATCTGTGTGATGATATGCTAAGTGAAAGTAGTAGTTGTACATGCTTCGTGCATACTGTGAGAAGTTTTCAAGGTTAAGTGCAAGTGACTGTAAGAGATTTTGTAAGGCTTTGTGCTGTGATCTAGCTCGGGGAAGGAGGATCTAGTGGAGTGTGCACAAATCTCCTTTTCTATGCGAAGTAGGATCTCGTGGCTCTGTGCATGTATAAGATTGACAAAAGATAATAAAAGAGAACAAGAGTTGGTGGATGTAGCCCTAGGTTGGGGGTGAACCACATATATCATGTGTTGCTATTCTTTGTGCGATGTATTGATGTGTTTATGTGTTTAGTTTCTTAAGTTCTTTGTCATAAATGAATGATAGATATATCTGTTGATGATTTGTGCTTAATAAAATGAATGAATGTTATATCTAATCTATGTGAATGTGCTTAGTACTTGAATATACTAGATCTGGGTGAATACTACGTTGATCTCTTGTTAGGATTTATCTGCTCTATGAGTTAAGGCTGAATACTAATGATCTATAACTGCTAAGTTCTTTGTTAAGGTGTTGCAATCATAGATCTATTTCCCAGCTAAGGTTGCAGACACTGTAGTCCTACAACCACCCGTGCCTCTACCTCGAGTGAGACTACATCTGCTTCACAGGTTTTGCCGAAAGGGTCGGTAGTTAGGGTTTTGTTGGTGCGTTGTTGAAGCGTTGAATGTCGGGTTTACCCCTGTGCCAATAGGTCTTCGGGACTTCGAAGCTTCTAAGGATCTCGCATCCGCACCTCCAAACTGCTAATCTATGAACATTCCCAATCACCTTTGGTGACATCATTACATCACATTACTTACATTTTCCAATTGCGGGGGGCATGCGATAACGATTTGTAGTAACCCACCTTTCCTCCCACAATTCTTCTGACATTGAAACATAACCCCTCGTCGACCCTCGGTGAAACTATGGTTTGGATTGTGGGACCTCCTTGGAGAATTAACTCTCGTGCAACTTGGGTCCCCACAATGCCTCCTGGACGCCAATCTTGATGTATCATGTTCTCTGACCTTTAACTTCATTATGTAACCTTGAGTCCCACTAACCATCCTCATATGGAGTGCCACATGGCAGAATAATAGCGACTAACTTGTGGCCCAATTAGATGGGTGTAACATGTCACGTTCCATATGGCATTTCAACCTTCCACGGGTTTGAAACCCACTGACACGTGGCACACATCCCATGTGTCCACATCCATCCAAGTGGCGTCATCATGACTCACTACCTCAGCTCTTCGGGACTTTGGAACTTCAGTATTAGAGAGTTCTCTCCTCGGCACACACTAATTTTCCTGAACGCTGAAATCCTGAACAAATGAATCTGATAACACACGTCCCTCTTGACAGACGGTCTGGATTAACTTTGGAATTCAGAGCTTCGGAATCTTTCTCCCTTCACCATTGTGTTTGACCTTTTAACATTGGTTGATCCAATGATCGATCTCTTCTCCCTGGATCTATGGTGTAGATCCACTTCGGGGCTTCAGGCATTTTCTTATTTTGCATCAACTTCACTGAAGTTGTGAAGTCCGAAGGGATTCTAGGTTAACCCTTCTACACCTTCTCCATATCTGACAGTCATAAAGGATTTCCATTTCCTTCCGAACAGATCCTATGAACCCAAAACCACACAAGTGTTGTGATATCTCTCTATGTGGCCAAATACCACGTCTATCACAACTTTACGGTATCGCTACTCCTCCTGAGCTTCTTAACACGGCCAAGGTAATCCTCTTGGCACTTAGGGATGTTTCTGAGGTCCAAAATTGGTTCCTCTTAACACAATTTCCTCTTGAAAACTTGAGTCCAATAACCACTTACCCAACCCATCCAGGCTCTGCGTTGAAACCTTGGGTCATAACTTGAGTTTTGTCGATTTCGACAACAACTCCTTTCGAAACTCTTGATTCAAATTCCTCTAACATGGCCCATCTAGGCTCAGTATTCAAACCATGCTCTGATACCAATTTGTAACATCTCCAACCTTCACGGGTTGGGTAATGCTACCAACACAACCTTAAAGTTGTCTTTTACTCCTCTTATCTGTGACAACTCCCGCCTTAAACTAATGGGCTATGCTGCACAGAGATACTTGTGGAAAAACATACACATCCATATAAACATAGAATGACTATTCTAAATATATATAACATAACAATGCATAAATAACAACAATCCTACACATGTAGCATATAAAACATACACATGCAATACTCATCAATTAAAACATATGTACGATTACACAACATGTAAATGAACATAAAAGCGATACTTATATTTTATTAGAATACCACCAACTACATGCAGACCTTCCACAAAACTCCCACCCATAGACCATGCTACTCATCACGCTCAGCAGTGGGTCACTCCTGAGTTGGGACTAAGCTCTACCCAGAGCAAGGGAATCCTAGACTAGGTTGAGGTTACAGGAAACTGCACAATGCAACTAGAAGGATTCTCTCCAAGAGCCTTCTTATTCCCACTACTCATGGACTCTCATTCCCCACATGCCTGTTCCACCACAAAAATATGCACCTTCACTGTTCCACAGTCCATCGACTCCTCCACTTCCCCTCTCAGGGTCTCGACAACAGGTCAGATTAGGAATTCTCAGAGCTTCGAAGATGGTGTTGGACTCTCTCTCTAGGAGAAAACCAATTCCCAACAAACTCTCTCACATAGAGAGAGTTTATCACATGCCTAACAAACTACCTCTTCAATCCACAACCACCTCTCTCACCTGGAGAGAGCGTTGCTCACAGGCCTGACAACCTGCTTCTTCAACTTAGTTCCAACATAGTGAGGGAAACAACACGGTTCAATAAGGGACAAACGACGGAAACAAACCACACTCAATCCAGGAACTGCATGGCCACAACAACCCACAATTATGACACAATAGGACTCAGAAAATTACAGGATACTCGGACTTCACAGAATACACACGAGATAACTCGGACTTCTCCCAGAGACACAGATCAGTCTGTCGGTTTTCCCCACAAGTTTCAGGGTGCATGACCAGGAAACAATGCATAGGTTGATCATAGATGTTTTGGGTTCAATTTGTGGATGGAAGAATATATAGGACCCCCAACATGAGTTGACTCTTCATCTTTAATTGCATGCGCCCAGGTCGACACCTGTCTTCCTGGAGCTACATGTACTTCATTTAGCATTCATTCCCTTCCCTAGGAACTTAGGATACAAATATATCCTTTTAATCAGATTTGAAATAATAATAAATTATTATTATTCTCTTGGAATTAATCCCCTAGAATTATCCCCTCTTTCCAACCTCTCATCTCCCTCTCCCTTACCCAGCCTTGTGGAAGCTTAGTCCCCCATCACTCTTTCTTCATGATCGGTCTATACGCAATGATGTAATTATATTAAATATATGAGCATTTACACATATACAATAGTAGGCTCACTGGCCTTTGCATCTAGGCTCTCTGGCCTAATCACCACATAATCCTCCTATATTATTATAACTCAGCTCACCAGCCTATCCAATATGTTTACAATTCATAATTACAAT
>JZKD02S2206607.1:67170-87779 GCA_000966675.3 Picea glauca
GATTTGGACAGCTGACAATACAATTCTCATCTTTAACCAGGAAAATCAAGTCCCCGAGGCAAGTCCTCCACCTCGACGACAACGAGAGGCATACCCCTGGCAGCAATTAGGGTTTCCAGGTACGGAGGTGTGACAATGGGGAAGCGCATGAGAAGTTTGAGGTTGAATCGAAGGATTGGAGGAAGAGGACTGAGGCATACAGGAATCCGGCCTGCTGTCGCGTGGGCGTTAACGCGACCTGTGAGGCGCTTGACGAGCGTCATGAACTCCCGGGCTTCGGTGTGTATGATTAGGAGAGTGCGCGTATATAATCACAGGCGGTCTGTATGCAAGGGCGGGCACTGGCAGCGGCGTCCTCCGGATCTAGAACGGCGCAGGGCGTGGGCTCTACAAATTCCGTGCCTCCCTCACTTCTCATAATAAACTGCATATTCCTTCAACATTATTGGACTACGTGCAAATTCCTCAACCATTATTCGTGTACGTGGATGGGCCAAATAATGAAAGGATCAGTAAGATACTGGAGCACTGACGGAGAGTGAAAAACATTTTGTTCCCACCCGTTTCAAATTGCCCCGACTTAACGCGTATCAAACCCAATCCTCTTCTTCGTACTTGGCGTATATCACCGTCCGTCGCGTTGGATATTGACGATTTTTCGTTGAAGAATCTTTTCTTGTATCTCGGCTCACTACCACAAGGGAAAGGTGATGCATTTAGTGACAACACTGTGCTTGGTGTAGGTAACTAGATTCTCATATATCATTCAAGTAGCGAATATTTTAGTATGGAAGTTGAGATTCGAATCACATAGACTACAAGACATAATTTTTAATCATTTTTCCAATTAATTAGGTGATTGATTAATTAATTTATTGCATATTAGGAAAACTTATCATAATTTAGAGGTGGTTAATGAGTAGTGGGAAAATCAATACTAGTTGTTATTTGTGAATGTGGGTTGATTTATCACCATTACGTTACTTGGAATGACTTAATGGTGGTCCATAAGGATGCTTCTAGGTCTTTACATTTGAGAAAAAACAACTCTTAACCGAGCAATTTGGAGTCATACTCCAAGACCAAAATGAAATCATAACTATACAAACATATAAAAAAACATTTTATGATTTTTTTCATAATTGAAGACAAATTCAATGTCAAACTAAACTTAATAGAATTAAAGTCAATCCTTCAACCCTTCGTCCAACACTTTTTGTCCACAATTTTTCACTTCCAAGATTACTTCTCCTGCTACAAACAATGACAAACAATGAGGAAATGAACACGAAACACCTCCCTTTATCTGACAATGTAGGCTTCCACCACATTCAATGTTTTTCTAACCTCCTCGTACCTACTATCATGGTACATACTATCACTATACAACCTTGCCACCTTATGAAACCCTTGGTAAGAGGATACATGGCCATGAAAAACTTTGGGGCAACAATTATTGTTTCTTAAAACACTTCAATAATCTCAGAGATCGTCTTTGCACACATTCCTAGATAACATGTTTTTGTATTTCATAATATCATAATAATTTCAACATATAAAAGGAAATAGAGGTGCAAAATATTTTGCAAAAATTAAATAAGCACAATTGCAATAGTAAACAACATATAAACACATAACCATTAACAACAATTTTTTGGGAAAACCCTTCTAGAACAAAAAATCCATGCTTTAAAACACATTCAATAACTAAATGGTCACAATACATTACAAAGTCTTTGTTCTGTCAACAAGAATGTGCAACAATAGAATAAAAATCCGAGAGAAATTTCAGCAGCATAGTAGCAAAAGGCATCATGTTAAGTTGGGCTCCTTACTTGTTGAATCTGTTCCTAGGCGACTGCAAAGATACGTGGGACTTGGGGACCACATTCCACTACTCATGGTTGATAGTGATGATAGCATTGATAGGATGGGGGGAACCTACTTATTCGCACTTCTGTGACACAGTGGGAAAATGTCGCGTAGCACGGTATATGTCCTTAGGGAGCACTTCAAACCCTAAACGAAGAAGTGGAAATGCTAGCACCTTCGCAATGTACTTGAGTTAAATGAAGGAGAAGATAGCTAGTAGCTAGAGGATAAATCCGGAGGTGGTCGCACAGTATCAAGGGATAGCCAAGTTCAAGGCCATGAGACACAATATGTGAATCCATGCACATAGGGATCCAAAGAAAGAGTGGTTGCAACTTCGATACTATGTCAATGTCGAAGAAGTAGATTGGGCGATTAAGGACTGGGAGGATGACTGGAAGGTCCCGGTTATAACCAAAGAGCTACCCAAGGACAAGGAAATCGAAGCAGGTCCATCACATACATCTGCAGGAGACATAAGAATGGTGACACAAGGCACTAAATCAACAAGAGGAAGCACAACAGGGAAGAAAATATCTCTGAAGAAGCCATGCCCTAAGCCATCGACACAGAAAAAGGACAACACACTAAATACAAATGGGTAGAAAGGGAAGAAGGACAGTGTCCCCGTGCAAGAACAACAAGAAGAGGGGGGCACAATAGAACAATAAACTCCATTGACAATAGTCCCAACAGATGTAGGGCCACCCAAAAGGCCAATCATACAAATAGGGGGATGCACAAGAAATCCAAGGCACATAAGGACATCCAGGAATACAGAATTACTGAGGATGATGCAGAGTTGGTAGCAAAGAGAGTTCAGGACTACGCGACTAAAGAATATGAGGAGGCCGAGAACCAAAGGGAAAGAATAAGGAAGAAATTGATGGAGGTTAAAGAGGTCCTGGAACAGTTACAAGAAACACAGACATAGGATAAAGGAAAGGGACCAATGCAGTGATCGACAAAGGAAGAGGACAGAACCACTCACGAATATGAAGAAACAATACAAATCATAGTGCAGGCAAGTCTGAATTTCGACATTACAGAGGACATGTTACATATAGAGGAGGAAATAGTGTAGATGCTGTTGAAATACTTGGAACAATTGGAGTTGGTTTTAGCAAAAATACCAACAAAAGCACTGTACAAATTGCAATTTAGCGTCACACAGGAGGTAAGTCATGGGCCAGGGATGATGCGACAAAATTGGAATTCACCAAGGATGTTAAGGAAATGCTACAACTGGCAATAGAACAAGTTAATATGGAGAAGAAGGAAGAGAAGCAACATGCAGATAACTTGGAAAAGAAATTGTAGGAAGTATTCAAAATGATTCCATACAATGTGTAGGCAACATAGAGTAGCACAGAAGAACATATACAAATCATCATGTAGACAATTGAGGGGTACAGACAAGAGATAGTGGAACTAAAGGAAACAATTACACCTACAACCCCCTTGAAGTCACAACTGAGAGAGAACAACATGAAGCACTATAGACAAGTGTGATTGCAATGGAATCCAAGGAAGTTGTAGAACACTTTGACAAGATTGCACAAATATGGACTAGTCTTGAGGAAGATGAGAAGGTCCAATAGTTGGATCAACAAGAAGAACAATTAAATGCTGCAATGTAGGAGTTGAAGCAACGACATAACGAAATGAGCATCACCAAAAGGTTGAAAGGAATGTAGGAGATGAAGAACCTATAGATGGAACTGAATACAGTGCAGACAAATAAAAAGACAAGGCGGGCTCAATTGGAGCCACTCAAGGAGCAAGATACACAAATAATTGTAGAACTGGAGGTAGAAAAGACAAGGATGGAACAGGCTCATACAAAGAGAAAATAGTTATTGAACGAACATATTACAACATAGATGGTAGAGGTTATAATAGAGAAAGTTGTGCAGGTGAAAGAAAAAGGGGAGGAACTAGCATGAAAGTTCCATAATTTGGAGAAGGTTGTGCAGGGAGCGCACACTGCTTGAGTGGCTCAGGACAAGCCACATGTTAGTGTTGGGGGCCTATTGGCATGTGCCTATGTTGGGGATACAATCCAATTTTGGAGTGCACACCATATATGGAGGAAAATCAACATGCCGAAGATGGAGGAAAAACAACATGCCAAAGGCCGAGGAAAAGAAGTGCGACGCACATGCAGACAAACCTAGCTATGTTAGGGTTAGGGTTTATTATATGAATGAAATGACTATGAGCTAATAGAGTAGTATAAAAAGAGTCCTAGGAGGTCTAGTATAGGTTCGTCAATGAGATAGTGAGTTGGTTAATGAGCTAGGGAGTGGAAAAAGAGGGTTAGATCATAGGTTGTGGAGCCTGGTGTGGTCTAGTCTGCCTCATGGGTTTAACTTGTCATAGTTTTGGTTGTAATCATGATGTAATGAACACAATGTTGTCTTTAAACAATGATGAATAAAAGATAATAAGAGCCAAATCTTTGTGGACGTAGCCCCAGGGGGGTGAACCATGGTAACCCTGCTATGTTAATGTGTGTGAATGGTTATTTTACTGTTTATGCTATTTATTAGTTAAAGAATGGATGTTTAGCTTGTAGTATTACATCATGCATGCATGGTTTCATTGATGAATGAATCACAGATCTAGATGGATGAGTAATAAATATGATGCATAAGAACAAGACACACTTCACATTCCCAATCCCTTCCTTGAATGCAAACATATGAGTCTTCTAGTACCCCATAATCTATCTCAGGTGAGACTGTGTTGTGCACTCTGTGCACAGTGTTGCCTACTGGTTTACCAGGAGGGTCGATAATTTGAGGGTTTTGTTGGAAAACTTTGAGATTAGAACTTGGGTCATCCCTAACATCCAACAACATCACTGGATTCTTAGAGATACTTAAAGCACTGGTATTTTCACAGAATATTGAAATGGGCTCATCATACTTCACTTGTATATCTTGCATGGTTTGCTTCATCCAGAGAATCTGATTATAACATGTTTCTTCTACAATATATTTTTCTTATGTTGTAGACAATGAAACAGAATACTACTTCCTACTTAATCAAGATACCATATAATCACCCAAATAAAAATATGCTCTGCTAGTACTTCTTCGATCATCAATGCTTCTTGCCCAATCTGCATCTTCGTAGGTTACCATAGTCATCTCATTCCCTTTTGGATACCACAATCCAAACTCTATTGTTCCTTTAAGATATCTGAAGATCCTCTTTACTACTAGAGCATGAGTTTCCTTTGGTGCTTCTAGAAATCTTGCAACCTATCCAATTGATTGCATTACATCTAGTATTGAGGCTGTCACATAGAGTAGGCTTCCAATAATTGATCTATAAAGTCTCTTATTTTCTTCCTTAGATTCATCGTCTTTTCTCAACTTGCAAACGATCACCATAGGAGTACTTACTAGTTTGCAATCTTCCATTCTGAACTTATTCCACATTTCTTTGATGTACTTGGTTTGGGAAATGAAAATTCCTACATCCAATGTAGATATCTAAAGTCCCAAAAAGAATTTCAATTCACCAAGTAGTGAAATTTCAAACTCATTCTGCATGTCTTGGGAAAAATTCTTACTCATCCTGCCATCACTGCTTCCAAAGATAATTTCATCCACATATACTTCAATGATAAGTATGTTGTTTATATCAACCTTTACATAGATATTTCTATCTGCATTACCCTTTCCAAATCCTTGTTTCTGCAAATACCTATCCAATCTTGAATACCAGTATCTAGGGGATTTCTTGAGTCCATATAGAGATTTCTTCAATTTGTAGACATAATATTCTCTTTCTGACAGTAGAAACCCTTCTAGTTGTTCAATGTAGACTTCTTCTTTTAATTCACCATTTATGAATGTTGATTTTACATCCATCTGATATACTTTGATTCTTTTGAAACATGCGTAGGCCAAGATCATTTTGATTTCTTCCATTCCGGCAACAGGGGAAAACATTTCTTCAAAATATACTCCTTCAACCTAAGCATATCCTTTTCATACTAACCTTTCCTTGTTTTTGGTTACCTGTTCATCTTCGTTTAGTTTGTTTCTGAACACCCACTTTGTACCAATCATATTTTTGTCCTTAGGTATTAGAACCGATGCCAATGTTTCATTCTTCTCTAGTTGATCAAGTTCTTCTTCCATGACCTTAATCCAATGTTCATCATTATTGTCTTCCTCAAATCTATATTTTTTTATTGTGGATAATAGTTCTAGGTGTCTTTGTTCTCGTGTACGTACCCGCATGTTTCCTTTGGTTTCTATTCCTGCATTTTTCTCTCTAATGTTTTTTTCTAGTGGTTGAATCTTAAGAACCCAATAGTTAGGTGTTTTGAAGGGCATTAGAAAGTCCTGTTGGTCATTTTATTATTGTTCTTCTTATGTTTGCTTCTCTTCTTGTTCTTGTTCTTGTTCTTCTTCTACCTCTTCTTCTTTTAGTTCTTCTTCTGCTTCCTGCTCTTTAGAATTTTTTATTTCTTCTTTGATCTACCACACATTTGTTTCATCAGTCTTTACATTTATGCTTTCCACTATCTTGTTTAGTCTTATGTTCTAAAATTTGTATGCCTTTATTTTTCTTGATTATACAACCAATATGCCTTTATCAACTTGAAAATCAAATTTTCCAACTCTTTCATCTTCTCTTTTTATGTAGCATTTTCTTCCAAATACTCTGCAATGCTTGAGGTTTGTTGGTCTTCCCTTCCATAACTCATATGGATTTTTTTCATTATTACCTATGAGCAATCCTCTGTTTAAGATATGAAATATTATGTGCACTACTTGTACCCAAAATATATTTCTCAACTTTGAATCTCTCAACATGGTTCTGGCCATCTCTATTACAGTTATATTCTTCCTTTCAATGAATCCATTTTTATAAGATGTCCTAGCTACTGAGAAATGCATTTTTATTCCATTCTCTTCACAGAAATCCATGGATTCTTTTGATGTGAATTCACCTTCATTGTCTGATCTTAAGCACTTAATTCTCAGATCCATTTCATTTTCAACCATTTCCTTGAAAATTTTGAAATGTTTGAATTCCTCTGATTTCTTCTTGAAAAAACAAATTGTAGTCATTCTTGTATAATCATCAATAAGAAACATGAAGTACTATTTTGCATTCAGTCCTTTTGTTCTCATTGGTCCACATATATCATTGTGCACAATTTACAATGGAGTTTTTGTAGATTATTCCTTCGATCTGAATTAAGTTCTTGTTTTTTTTCCATGTAGGCAATGCTTGAATATAGTATGGGTTGATTTTCAAACTCTAGGCATTTCTCTTACTGCTTCCTTTCTTCTAATTTTGACCAGATTGTCAAGTTCATGTGTCCTATTCTTTTGTGCCAAATCCAACTTTCATTTTCCTTTCCCAAGCAACATATTTCCTTTCCAATCTCATTTAAGATGTATATTTTGTTTGGAGTCCTTACTATTGTAGCCACCAATTTTCTTGATCCTTCTTTCCTTATCTTACACTTCTCTGAGTCAAATGTAAGTCTATGTGCTTGATCACACATTTGAATCACACTTAGTAGATCATGCTTCATGTTTTCAACAAGTAGGACATTTCCTGCCTTGGAATCCTTACTTCCAAGCTTCACTATGCATTTTCCTATAATTTTGGTTAAGTTGGCATTGCCAAACGAAACTGATCCATCTCTTTCTTTCTTTAGAGTTATAAATATTTTCTTATCACCTGTCATATTCTTTGAACAACCACTATCAACGTACCAATCACTTCTTTTGCTTGGGGCTTGTAGAGAAATGGAACATTCTTCAACATTTAGTTTATCCTGCTTCCTTATCCAAATTCTTGATGGTTCTTTTGCATGACTGTTGAAATCCTTCTTTGGTTTGTTTGGAGGAATTGTTAATCTACAATCTTTGGCCATGTGTCCAAAATTGCAACATTTATAACATTCTACTTCATTATTTAACGAGCCAAATTTGTTATAGTTTTTGTTAAAAGATTCATGAGGCTTTCTTAGATGATTAATTCTAAAGTGACCTTTATAATTGTCTCTATTCTTAGCATAATCTCTGTATTTTATAGATTTGTGTCAAAAATTGTTAAAAGTATAACATGAACCAAGAAAGATAGTTTGATACCTAAGAGATCTTTTGAATGGTGTTGTTCTTTTGTATGTTTCTTCTTGATTCCTTTCCATGGGTATCTATTGATTTTGAATTCCTATTCTTCTAGATGGTGCCATTATTTTGTAATCTTGTTTTTGAGTTCTTTCAATTTCCTTATTGTTCTCATTTGAAGGATTGCATTCATCCTTCTTGGTGGACCCTCTAGTTACTTCTGCATAATTATTTTGTTTTGCTTCCTCTTTTATAGTCATAGAGATCAAACTCTTTTCTATATATGTTTGGTTATATCCTAGTCCCGACCTGTCATGATATGGCCTTTGAGTGTTGATGATTTCATCCAATATTTTGGTGTTTTTCTATTGCATGTCTCTTTATGAATTTCCTTACTTAGGGAAACTATTTATGTTTCTAATCTCTTCTTCTCCTTTTCTTTTTCTTCCAGTTATCTTGTGAGTATTTATTCAATCCTTCTGACTTATTCAACTTGTAATTTTAGGTTCATAATCATCTGTTGATTTTATTCAGAGTTAGTACTTTGACAAGTCTCTTTTATATTGAGTAATTCTCCCTTGGGTGATTTTTTTTCTTCCACTCTTTCTTTAGTTCACTTAAGGATATTATTAGTTCTTCTTCAATATCTACTTCACCTTATTCTTCATAATCCTCTTCATTATTTTCAAAATCCATTAAGAGTATATTTTCCGAGTCAATGTCGCTATCATCATCCTCATCTGATGAGGAACAATCCTCCTTTGAATAGAGACTTTTCTTGAAGAATTTATTTTTGTTTCTTCTCTTGTCTCCCTTTTTGTATTTCTTTTCTTTCTTGGGAAATTATTCTTCATCACTATTTGTCTTTTTAGCACAAGGAAATTTAGAAGAAAAATGACCAAGTTTACCACAATTAAAGCATATTAAGGAAAGCTTACCTTTTTACTTTTCAGTTCCTTTAGTCAACTTCCTTACAAGGTTCACTATTTATTCATGTTCATCTGAACCATCATTGCAATTGCAACTTGGCTTTCACTTTTTCTTATTCTTCCTTGTCTTATTGGATGCTTTGAAAGGTGCTTCCTTTTTGGATGGAGTCTCCTATTTTGTTCTCATTTCATAAGATGTGACTATCCCATGTAATGCGTCCATGCTTAGCGTAGAAATATATGCTTTTTCTTTTAGGGAAGAAATATTAGGATCAAATATCATTGGAAGAGATCGTAATAACTTTTGAAAAATGACTGGTTCTTTAGCTTCTTTTCCCAAACCTTTAATAACATTCACTATTTCATCAACTTGTAGAAAATAGGCTACAATATATTCATCTTCCTTCATTTTCAACTATTCAAATTGACCTCTATAAGTTTGAATCTTGGCTCCTTTGACTTTGACATCTCCTTTGTAAACATTTTAAATTTTGTCCCAAATATCCTTTGTAAAATCACAGTGACATATATTGATCTAAAAAGACCAACCAGTAGCCTTTGAATTGTTTTATTTGAGTTTCTTTCCATCCTTATCTGTTGGGGGAGTCGAAGGTGTCGTGTATCCATTTAATACAACTTTCCAGACATCAAATCCTTGTGCTTGTATAAACATTTTCATTCTTCTTCTTCATAAGTCATAGTTTTGTCTATCAAACAATGGTGTTCCATTCTTGGTGCACTCCATGATCTACCTTCCAGTGATTAGACATTTTTTCTAAAGGACATGGTCTAATACCAATTGTTGAAATACTGAGAGGGGGGTGAATCAATATTATGAAATTATTACCACTTTTAACCAGAATATGTATGCATCAATTCATCCATACTTATCACTTATGCCTTCATTTGATATTTTGTGAACATATAACCATAAAAAATACCATTCAATAACATATCACATCATACACAATGAACAAGATAATTTTATGTGGAAACCAAAATGGGAGAAAACCACATAATTATTTCTTATATATATCAAAGATTACATTCATAGGAAGAACCAACTTCCAAATTCTCTAGAACCAACTGGAAGGAGTCTCCAACCCCCTATTTATAGGATCCAACCTGAAGGAAGATACAACTCCTTGAATTCTCTAGCTCCAACTGCAAGGAAGCTCCAAACCCCTTATTTACAAGGTCCAACCTGAAGGAAGATCCAAATCCTTGTATTCCCTAGATCCAACCAGAAGGAGGCTACGACCCCCTTTCTTTGCCTCGTCCCACCTCCCTAAAATATAAGTGTATACTCAACCTATCACTACCACTAATATTGATAATCAAACTGTCACTTCCACTGTATCTTTCATTGTCACCATAACTGTATCTTTCAATGTCAGTGTCACTATATTTGTCACTATCAGTTTCATTGTATATGTCACTTCCACTGTCTTTTTCATTGTCATTGATACTAATACATCCTCACCAGAAGGAGGCTACGACCCCCTTTCTTTGCCTCGTCCCACCTCCCTAAAATATAAGTGTATACTCAACCTATCACTACCACTAATATTGATAATCAAACTATCACTGCCACTGTATCTTTCATTGTCACCATAACTGTATCTTTCAATGTCAGTGTCACTATATTTGTCACTATCAGTTTCATTGTATATGTCACTTCCACTGTCTTTGCCATTGTCATTGATACTAATACATCCTCATCATCAACCTTATCCACTCACATAGATCATATAAAAACATATTTTCAACATCAATTATCCAAACCATGTGCCAAAATATACCTCAAACATGTACCATATCCTCCATGAACCATGCACCATAGGATATGCCTTAATCATATGAAATCAAAAACATATACCAAGTATATGCCTCAAATGTATGTCAATATCACAAATATGTGCCTCTAACAATGAACCATAAAATCCATAAACCAAGTATCAAGGATATGTCTCAATCATGTATCAATATCACCATGACATGAACCTCAACCATATGCAACCATGTACCGAAATTCCTCCAAAACATGCCTTAATAATGTGCCAAACCATCCATGATACAAGCATAAAATACACACAAGAACATACCTTTAATCATGTAGAAAAGCTAATGCATATCATCTCAGACTTGCAGATCAACCTCGTGCATATCAACTTCAACAAACATAATACAACCTCTTCAATAAATTTGCCTCAATCTCACTAGACAGAGACTAATCATCTGGCAAGGCCTCGTTGGATGAGTGTCGTACAACCTGTGATGGTTCCTCGTAAGAAACCTATAGCCTGACCCATGGGGGTCAGCTAAATTAGGGTTTTCTGAAACCCTTCGCTCTCTGCAAGTCCAATAATTTCACACTCCTTTCTTCCTCATATTCTATTTCTTAGATACACTACAAAAATATTTACCAAAAGATCACTTGAAAGATAGATAATAAATAAACTTGTGTATATTCAAATGAGAGGATCATTGAAGTGTATTTTCACTTTTCCAAGTGACTTCTTTCCTTAACTTTAGGGCTGACTTGTACTTTCTTGTTATAACATTTTTACCCTTTAATTAATGACTTGTAACTTCTTAGTGTAGCCATTTAGGGGCTTATCAACCATTCTTTTGGGATTTCAACTTCAAGAGGGAATAACAACTCAACCGTGAGGAACCATGTGGTGTACCACCTACCATTGGAAACAAAATGATGAGGAATATCCATCATGAAGGTTTTTCATGTACTTGTAATGTTCTTCAAACTCATTTTCCTCATTCAACTTCAGGCCTCATAACCACACATATGTGATTCTTGTAGACTTCTTCAAAACTTCTTCCCATGAGGGCCATGCTCAAAGCTACGCAATAAGGGGACCAATTTTGAGACTTCTTCAATTATACCCATTACTTCTATAGGATCGTAAACTTATTCTAAAGTTGACATCAATGACAATCAATTTTCCAACAAAAATGAGGGCTGAAAAAGAAAATCCACCAAATAAAGAAGTAACTTTCAAAGATTCAAAGAAGATTAAGAACAAAGAAAAAAGATAAAGTGAATTTTCTAGCTATGAATCAGACATAGAGGAAGCACCATTTGTTAGGAAGCTCAAAAAGGGATATGGAAAATACAAAGCTAAGTTTCCCTTTAAATTCTTTAATTGTGGAAAAGTAGGAAAATTTTCTGCTAAGTGCCCATATGCAAAAAATGAAAGTAGTGATGATGAAGAAGACCATAAAATAAAGAAAGAGAGAAAACATTGTCAATGTAAAAATAACCAAAAATAAGAAAAGTATGAAAAGAAGAAGAACTCTTATAAGAAGAAAAAGAGCCTCTACTCAAAAGGGGTTAGTGACTCATCTGAAGAAAGTAGTGAAAGAAGTTCTGATAGTTATAGAGAAGAAACTTTCTTTATGGTAGTCAAAACAAATATTGATGAAGATAAAGGGAAAGAAATGATGGATTCGTAAGAAGAGGAAAATGATGAAACTGATGGGGAAGTGGGTCTTGAATAAGAACTCATGTGTTCCTTAAGAAAAATAAATAATCTTAGGAAAACAAATTCAAAACAAAAGGACAAATTGCAGAAATATGAAGAACAGAATCACGATTCAAAAGAAAAAATGTCACAAACTATTGAAGAAAAAAAAAATACCATTATGAACCTAAAGGTTCAATTAGAAGAGGCAAGAAGGATAGAAGAAGTGGTGAGAATCTAGTTGAAGGAAAATGAAGAAAATTGTAAAGATCTAGAATCTAAAATTGTTTCCTTAAGAAAGGAACCCAATAAAACAACTATTAAGTTGAATAGAAGCTTGAAGTTTGAAAAGAGTATTGAAACCTTAGGAAATATCATCAATTTTAAAAGGTCTCCATTAATTAAGATTGGTCTTGAATATGATGTTATTCTTGCCTCCCTACCTACACCTGGCCTTGCTACAACTAGGGAATCTCTATTTGTTGCAAGAGTAGTTCAAACTAGTTTTCCAGAAGAACAACCTATTGTTGATTGTGCCAAACATATTGATGAGTTACATATTCCTCACATGATGTAATTTGAGCATACTGTTACAAATGAATCTAAATCATTATTTCAGATCTTTGCACAAGAAACATGAAAGACATAATTGTGGACCAGTGTCGACTACCAAGATATATTTTGGTTGGATTGATGGATGGTCATGGAGTCATTTGACTAGATGTTTTAGGACTTCATATAATTGTGTATCATCAGTTGTACAACCATGCAACATTTTGATTTCTTATTGCTGATTTCCATGGAAGTGGTTGACCGAGGATCAAACCGACACGACAATCGACTGGAGTTTTTACCAAGTATCTATCAACTGGAATATTTTTGGAAAGAACAATATTAAAATGAAGGCAAGATATTAGATAGGTTTTGAAGAGAACCAGTCAACACCATAATCTACATTCTCAATAGAGATAAAATCAAATTCAAAAACAACAAAAAACCATATGAATTATGGAAGGGTAGACCAACAATAGTTAATTACTTCAAAAATTTTGGAAGCAAGTGCGACATAAAAATAGATGATAAGGATTTGGGAAAATTTCAATCCAGAGCTTATGAAGGGCACCAGAAAGTGAAAAAATAAGTAAAAATTCACGCAAATGATCCATGCTTCAAATCAGAAAAATAAGAAGAAGGAGAAGAAAATGAAGAAAAAGAAATAGAACGCCAAGATACAAAGACACCATTTATATTTGTCTGGAAGAATCATTTGGAATGTCTAATTCTTGGTGATAAAGATACGAGAGTTCAAACTAGAAGAAGACTATCTAGTGCACCAAAATATGCAAACTTCTCCTTGCTATATAAAATAGAGCCCAAGAATTTTACTAAAGCCAACAAAGACAAGCATTGGATTAATTTTATGGAAGAAGAGCTAAATCAAATTGAGAAGAATGAAACATGGGAACTTTTTCCAAGGCTGAGAGATAAAATTGTAATTGGAATCAATTGGGTTTTTAGGAACAAGTTGAATGAAGATGGGAAAGTAATAAGAAATAAAGCAATATTAGTTTCTAAAGTCTATGCTCAAGTTGAAGGTATTTATTTTGAAGAAACATTTTCCTCAGTTGCTAGACTAGAAGCTATCATATTTGTTTTGGCATTTGCATGTTTCAAGAACGTCAAAATATATGAAACAGATGTCAAGTATGACTTTCTCAATGGAAATTTAGAGGAAGAAGTATACATTGAACAATCAGAAGGATTCTTATTATCATAGAATAAGGATCAAGTGTGAAAACTGAATAAACCATTTTATGGGATAAAACAAGCTCCCAGAACCTGATATTAAAGACTTGATAAATATCTACAACAACAAGGATTCAAAAGAGGAATTCTTGGTAGTAATCTCTACATCACGACAGTAGAAAAAAATCAATTGATTATTGTGGTTTATGTAGATGAATTTGTTTTTGGAGGTAGTATGAACGAAATGAGCCAAGAGTTTGAAATACAAATACAAAAGGAATTTGAGATGTCTATGCTTGGTGAACTGTCATTCTTTCAAGGATTACAAATTTCTCAATTTAACAAAGGCATATTCATTGCACAAACCAATTACATCAAGGAAATGTTGAATAAATTCAGAATGTAAAATTGTACACCATTCAATACACCTGTGGTCATAAGTTGTAAATTGAGCAAAAATGATGAAACTATGGAAGCAAATCAAACATTGTACAAGTCAATTATAGGAAGCCTATTATTTGTGATGATATTAAGGCCAGGAAATATGCAAGTAGTAGGATCGGTTGCATGATTGTAATCTACACAAAAAGAAACTCATGTGAAACTAGTAAAAAGAATATTCAAATATGTAAAGGAACCTTGGACTTCAACTTATGGTACTCAAGAGGTGAATATTTTACTCTAACAATATATACATATGTAGATTGGGCAAGAAGTGTTGAAGACAAAAAAAGTACAAGTGGAGGAGAAATATTTCTAGGAAACAATCTAGTGTCTTGGTTGAGAAAGAAATAGTATTCAGTGTCTCTATCCACAATATAAGCCAAGTATATTGCAAAAAAAAAGTTGCAAACAAGTTCTCTGGATGAAGAAAACATTGCACGATATCAAGGTAGAATATGATCAACCAATCTTAGTAATTTGTGAAAAAATAAGTGCAATAAACATTTCAAAGAATCCTATTATGCACTCAAAGAAGAAGGGTATTCCAATAAAGAACCACTTCCTAAGATAACGTGTAGCTGAACAAATTGTCAAGCTCAAATACATTGCCACCAAGGAATAAGTTTCAAATATCGTTTTACCAAACCCCTTCCCAAAGAAACATTTTCATATCTCAGAAATAATTTGGGAGTGATATCCCTCTCATATCGTCAGTAAAGAAGAAAATCTCAGGGGGATAATTCCTTTTCCATTGATGTGAAAGGGGGAAAATTACAGACAAGTGGAGAGTTGTAGACATGGGAATGAGAATTACATATAAGGGGAGAGTTTCAAACAAGGGAGAATTCTTTCTATTTCTGGAGGATTACACGTTTTTGAGTAAAAGGTTTCCATCAATGACAAAGGGGGACATTGTTGAATACATTATTGTCATTGATTTCAAAGGTAATTATTCAAATATAAATATTCAAAGGAAATGCAACTTTAAGAAATACAAAGTGGAAGTGGATTAGAAATGAAGTTACATGAAAGTGGATTAAATATAAAGTTACGTGAAAGTGGATTAAACATGAAGTTATGTGACAGTGGATTAAAAAGTAAAAGTGAATTAATAAGTGAAAGTGGATTAAAAAGTAAAAGTGAATTAAAAAGTGAAAGTGGAGTAAAAGTGCACATGGTATTTGCACATGTTTTTTAAAACCCATGGTGGTATTTTTCTCATGGTATGTTGAAAAGTAAATAAAAAAATGGAAAATTAATTATTTATTTAATGGAGGTTATGTATTTTCAAATGTACATGAATTTTCATGTAGAGTTAATGGAAAAGTATAAAAGAAGAAGCGAATTGTTAGAAATAGTGTGTAGGTGAAGAGAGGAAATGCAATATTTGCATAGGAGAGAGTGACAAAGTATGTGATGATTCGTCTAATAGATCTTGCAAAAGCATAAGGAGAAAGCACCGGGAATATCTAACAAAAGAAGGAGTGAGTGTTGAGTTGATCCGGTGAAAGAAGAAGTAGTGAGCGTAGAGAAAATTTGGCGAAATAAATAGTAACAAGTGCATAGCATATTTGGTGAAGACAGAAGCAACAAGTAGACTAGTGAAGGAAATGCACATGATGAACTTGTAAATTTGTAAATAGGTTGGTGCCTACTAAAACATAGTTGTGGGCATTGGTGTCTCTAGTAGGTCAGTGCCTACAAACAACAGAGGGGATCGGTTTCTCTAGTAGGTAGGTGACTACAAATAGTAGTGGGGATCGGTGTCTGCAATAGGTCGGTGCCTACAAACGACAAAGGGGATCAATGTCTCTAGTAGGTAGGTTCCTACAAACAATAGAGGGGATTGGTGTCTCCAATAGGTTGGTTCCTACAAATTTATTAAAACAATTTTTTGTGGTTTTCTCCCGAAATGATTTCCACATAAAATATTGTGTCTTCTAGTTTTTACATTTATGTGATTCCTTCATTATGGTTTATGAATGTTAAAAAAGAAGATAGCCTTATACTGATTCACCCCCCCTCCCAATATAAGTGTGTGGTCAATAGGCATGGGGGAGTAACTCAAGAATTCATATTCCATGGTGTTTAGGATCATGAGGGTGTGTCAGAAATGAACAATGAGTTAAATCCTTAGCATGGGTGCTCTTGAAATAGAGCAACAAACATATGAATACGTGATTGTATTCACTGTGTTAACCATGCTAAAATTTGGGTTAATTGTTGTTCAATTATGTTATCACACTAAGCTGCCTTACGTCTTTTATCCATTAGGTTTAAATTTTTAGCCTTTAGACTTCAAATTTGCTTTATTTGTCTTTGTGTGATTTTCTTAGGTTACCTTGAACAAATAAAGGCTTGGTTTTTTTTTTAGCTCATTTTTGGCCCTCATATAGATTTTAAATCCTAGGTTCATTTTTTGGCTTATGGTTTTAACTCACCTAATGAATTGACACTAAGAATAACCTATCCCACAACCTTCATGACTTGACATGTCACTCTTTTAAATCATACCTTTTATCATTTCCATGTTGTCCCTATGTCCAATTAAAGGTGGGTCAAATCATTCTTTTTGAAAAAAGGGCTCTGCCAACTCACTAGGAGTTTTTGTAGCACACTCCTTGTCATTTATTCCTTTCCATGATTCATCATTATTCATTGAGGCCATGATATACCTTGTTTTCAACACCATGGTTCATTAACAGATGGATTCTAAGATTTTGTTTTAATGAGTTTTCTAACGGTTTCAAAGATTTGAATTTTCTCAAACTCGACGCTGTTGAAATTGCTAGTTTAGACCAGTTGCAGGAAGCACTATGGGATCAAATGCTAAGGATGATTTGAAAGCTAAGGTGGTTGTGGTGGTCTCTTAACTGGTTGCAAAGCCTCAAATTGTCAATTACTCCTCCAGGTATTATGTGAGCTCCCTCCATTGCATAGAAATATCTTTGGATATCTATTGCCTAAGTTTTGGTAGAGATTGATGTTGCAAATCACTCCCTACTTCATCCGTTTGCATCCATAATTTCCCTCTCACACAATTGCAACCATTTTCACCTAGTTTTTAGCTATCAAATATGCCAATTCATTTTGCTCCTGATTTTTTAGTACCCGTGAAAACACATGTTCCTTGTGTGCGCACTGCGCTACCAAAAAACGTTGTTGAAACCTTGCTACATTTCCCCTATTTTCCCTACGCTGTAGTTTGTTTGGATTGGAGTGTTACTTGCTAGTATTTAAAGACCGATACAACATTTTTTACTTCCACTATATCATTACTCTTCATCTTGAGATCTACAAAGAGTAAGGGGAGAGGAAATTGCACTTCCTACCTTTCAAAAGCCATCAAACAGTGTACTGTCAAAACAAGGTGAGTTAGAGGATAATATTAGGAGAGAGCAACCATTATTCACTGTCATTCTTACATTGAAGTCTTCCTCTATTTTCTCTCTTATCCTTCACTATACCATAACCTTTTATCCCTTGTATTTACCCATGGAGACACCTCAGAAGAATAAATATCACAAGGGAGGAACTGTTGTCAGAATTGAACCCTTAGACATGCACCTATTTGATGCAGATCCAATGGTTAGGGAAGTTTTTTAAAGGGTGGGCTGCCTCTTGTTTTGCAAAAACATGCAGAGGGGACATATTGAAGTGGCAAGGAAATTGTCCTTACATTTTGATAGCCTTAAGACTAAGGTAGGAGACCTTGAGTTTGAGGTGTCTGTAGCCTCCATTGAAACAACCACATGGATTCCTAATACTGGTGAGAGGTGGTTTAAATCCATGACCTTAAATGATGCCTTCTCCAAGGACTTCCTCAAACCAGATTATCAAACATACAACTTGTCCAAGGGAGTGCCTAGAAGTCATCTAGTTGAAGATTTTGACAAGATGTTGAAGATCATCCAGAGATACTTTACATGTGAGGGAAGGTTTAATATGTTATACCAGTACCATATAAGGATTTTGCTTCATTTTACTAGTAAATATGAAATGAATATCCCTTTCTACTTGTTGAGGAGCATGGGAAAATGTCTGATAGAGTCCAAGCCAAGGGCAAGGCTATGGACACTAGTGTCTTTCACTCTGTATTGACCGGGATGTTGGTCTTAGAAGAATTGAAGAAGAGGAACATTCTTGGGAACAGTTCATTGTTTCTTCTCACATGTAGTTGGACATAACCTCTACTCCTCAGTCTAATATGAAGAGTCCTTTACCATCTACTAGTGCTGCTCCAGTAGGAATAATCAGGAAAGTAAAGAGAAAATCCCCTACTCAATACCAAGAGGTCATCAAAGAAAATTGAAGAAACAGAGAGGGAGGCTTATCATTCTCCACAAAGATATTTTTCACCTCCTCCTGCACCATAATTGGAAGAGGTCCCTTCATCTACTAAAGCCACAACCAAGAAAGGAAGAAAATTTCATTTCTCTTCACCTTCTCCAGCAGTTAGCACAAAAGTTAGGAATCCTTTTACTATATCATCAGTTCTCAAGGAGGATGTTGAACCACAATTCTTACCCAAGGTTTCATTTGTAAAGAAAATGAAAGACAAATGCAAAGGAATTGAGAAGATTATTGAGGTGATAGACAAATCCCCTATGCAACAGAAAGATAAAGGTGAATCCATGAAGAGGTCTATTGAGGTTATCAACCTCAACACTCCACCTAGCAATCACACTTTCAAAATATTGATTAGACAGCCCAGGGAGGCTAGGAAGGAGGTTGCTCATTTGAAAGCAGAAGGTTTGGAAGATAACAAAAATATGAAGGAGCTTATGGATAATTACAACAACACCCTTGATTTGGAAAAATTTGCAGCTATAAGAGCCCTGCCTCTCCATAAGCAAGTAAATAACCTCCACAGGCTAAATAGAGGGTTTCAATCTTAAAATAGAAAACTCAAGGAAGAATTATAACAATTAAAGGATGAATTGGCCCAGAGAAATTTGAATGTTCTCATAGAAACTTCCATTGAAAGAGATAAACCATTAATGAAGAAGAGATCACCTGTAGTAGAAAATACTATCCTTGCAAAGGAAAAACATGTTGATGTGATAGAAGGAAGCTCTCCTTCAACAAGGAGAAGTGGTAGGTTGATGAAATAATTGGGGGATATAAGCTTCATTTTTGTGAGTGGTCTCTTTTTGCAAGAGTAAGTGATCAAGAAGGTACAATTTTTTCCACCTATACAGGCATCTATAGGCTTCTAACCTATCAGCTCAAGTTTTTGTGCTTTCCAAAGGATTAGTATCATCATACAAAAAGAGCACAGACATTTTGTAGCGCCATGGTGCTGCAAAATTGTCTATATAGCATGTCCTTCCATTTTTCTACCTAAAGTTATATGAAATCTCATAGCTGAAGTACATAGTAGCACTACCATTTCTGTAGAACGCTACCAAATCTCCTAAGATGAACTTAACGGTGGGACTACAAATTCCACAGGACTGTGTCACAATGGCACTACCGATTTTCTAGAGGCTAATTCAGGATGGACGCTATGGAATTGCACAACAGGATCGATGCTACAAAATGTGAAGAGGTATTTTGCAAGAGCGCTACAGATCTCGCTACCCAACACACTTTTGAATGGTGTTATGAACTGACACCTGGAATCAAGGAGTTCGAATTCATCACTCTTATGGGTGGATGATTATGTGGAGAGGAGAAAAGATCATAGATGGAAGAATGGTGACAACATACACCCCTGGAGGACACTTCACATGGAAAGGAATGTGCCTAAAGGGAGACAATGTCATTTAAATCTTGTTGGATTGGTTGTCAACATGTTTCCTTTTTTATTGCAGTTTGTCAAATAGCTCTTAGCATAGGTGTTAGATTGAATAACGGATTTGGAGAATCCTATGGGAGGAAGGCCAACTCACACCTCTAGCTATTGCCTTTGTTGGACACACCTACCACACTTAGAGGGGGGGGGGGTGAATGAGTGTGGTGCTCTTTTTCAAAACTTCCCTCTTGCACAAAAACTCATCAATTAGCATTCGACATTTATTCAA
>JZKD02S2206607.1:89526-108598 GCA_000966675.3 Picea glauca
ATCAAACCAAACCATTTACATCAATGACATATGATCCAACAATCTCCCAAGTAATCAAACCATTGGCATCAATGACAAACCATTGGCATCAATGACAACATGATCCAACAGCCTTCCCTTTTTGTTATAAATACATTTTCCAAATTATTAAGAAGGTTCGAATGGATGAGTTGGGATCCCTTATTGTAATATTTTGATTAAGCAGACTGGTTCTTTGGTTATGTATTGGACTTGAGAATTTTTTTATTAATACAAGTCAGTTTCTATTATTCCATCTTGTTTCCTCTTATACTGAAGTTTTCATGATTGAATGATTCACATGAGATTTTTATAGTTGTATTATGATGAATTTTTTATTATAGTACTACTATTATGTTCTTCAATGTTCTTTAAACTTTGAATTCAAGAATATCTTGTGTTTAAGTTTTTCCTCCTTAGGTTTCTTGAAGACCTGATGTCAATAGAATACCTCTACACTTCCCTCACCAAAGTCTTCCTTCTATTCACTTTTAATCCCATTCACTGACTGAATTTGATCAAGACCTCAACTGCTTGTGCATGCTAGCCCATATTTTTGAGTTAAAACATTATTATCTCGAGTCTTGTCCATTTGACCTCTTAAACACTCATTTACATTTACACATAATCTGATGGGTATTGGGCTTATCTTCTCTGCAATCTGAGGGTTATTCCTAGTTCTAACATTCTTGTCATCGTTTCCAGAGAATGAATTGAAGACATTTCCCTCGGATTGAATGACAAAGCTTATTGATTCTGAAGCTACATTAGAACTCAGTACATTGAATATTTCATGTTGCACCTAGTGACTCCATTGTTTCAGATGTGGATCTTAAAGGCAGACACACGAGGTCAACTCCATAACTACCTTTGGCTACACCTAAATCTGACCAAGAGAAGATAATCAAGAAGGGAAAAGATTCTCAATAAAGTTTTTTTGTTGTTGTATCAGGTACTTCTGGTCAGTTTCATGATTCCATTTTTAATACACCATTTGTTATATCAAGTATTCCTCCTTTACCTTTTGTTGAAGTTTATAAGAATTTGGATTTTGGAAATTTTCCTGTTGAATACTCCTCTTTTGACCCAGAATTGAAAGAAGAAAATTTTGAAATCCTTGCCTCTCTTGATATTGTGAAGTGGTTCAGACTTGAGAGTCTTGAAAATTTTCCTACCTTAGGTTTTGCTACTCCTCCTCCTATCAAAATATTTGTAGACAAAGAGGATGGAACATCATATCCCTTGTAGCCTATACCATCTTCTTCCAAGACTCAACCTTCTGTTATGAAAATGGAAATCCCTCCTTCCTACATTCCTTTTTCTCATAAGTTGCACACAATCAAATCTCCTTCTCCTCCTTGTTCTCATACAGTTCAAAATCCAATGGTAGGTGCTAATTCTCCTATAAATAGGATGGATTCCATAGTGGCTGCTAGGTATGCCCCTATTATCTTACCTCATCCTATGAATGCTCTCCCTGCTGACAATTACCTAAAATACATGCCCAAATTCATAGGAGGAGAAGACATAACTGTTGAAGAACACCCTGTTGCCTTTTATAGTTATGCAACCAATATAAACATTGAGAATGAGGATGTGTGGATGATATTATTTGTCTAGATCCTTGATGGTGAGGATATGAAATGGTTTATGGGTTTGAATCCTGCATCCATTGTTGGGACTAAATCTTTAGATGATGCTTTCTTGAGACATTGGGGGGATAAAAAATATTTTTTGTATTATATCATAGAATTTGGATCCCTAAAGAGGAAAGAGGGAGAATTTGTTTCTGACTTCTCCAAGAGGTTCAATAAAATCTACAATAAGATCCCTATTGATATAAATCCTATACAAACCTCTGCCAAGATCATCCATGCCAGTGCTTTTGACCCTAAGTTTTGCCTTCTACTGAGAGAAAGAATAACTACCTCCTTAGATCATATGAAAGATGCAACCTTGGAGGTAGAATCTAACATAGTGGCATCTGGAAAACTTAGGGGAAAATATGATAGGGACAAGAGAAAAAATAGAGTTGAAGCCTCAACCTCTGATTCCTCTGTTTTCCATCCTCAACTTGATGAATTTACCAAATTAGTAAAATCACTTTTTGCTGAGATGGAGAAGCTAAAACTTGAAGGAAAATAGACCTATAGGAATACACAAAATGATGATAATAGAGGTAACTTCAGAAGACCAAATAATGCTCCTCATATGCTTCCAAGAGATCTAAGAAACAAAGAGAGGGATGATCAAAAAGTCCAAGCTCCTCTACAAAACAACCTTGTTGTTGATGAAGAAGGAAAGGATGAAGAAACTAATCCTGAGATCCATTGCCTTGGTGACACCTCCTCATCCCGTCACTTGACCCAATTTGCATATGAGGAGTCTCTCATGGACAATCAAATAAATGAATTGAGCAAGGGAGATAAAACAAACAAAAATCATAATAGATATAATATGAGATCAAAAAAAAAGAAGAGGAAAAGACTGATACTTTTGATCATCCCACTAAAATAGAAAATTCTACCAAGGCCGTGGCAGTTGGAAGCAAAGAAAAATATGCACAAATCCCTCAAGCTTTGGTTAATAATCCTACACCAGAAGTCAAGGATATTCTAAAATCTCCATCTTCCTTCAGCTTTGAAAGTGAGATTCAAAAAATCAAAATCCTTGTACCTTTTTTAGAGATGATAAAAAATGAGGAATTCAAAAAATATCTTTCCAAAATGCTAAAACCTAAAACCTCCTCCAATTCCACTGATTCAATCAATATTCAAGATGAAAAAACAACAGTAATATTAGAAACTTTGATAGAAGATAGAGATTGACTCATCCCCTCCCTTCTATACATCACTGAACATTCATGATACGGTGATGCATAACTGCTTGATGGACTCAAGGGAATCTCACAATATCATGACAAAAAAAATCATGGATGAATTTGGATTAGAAATTACAAACAAATACCATGACTTATATTCTTTTGACTCTATGAAAGTGAAGTGTCTTGGGGTCATCAAAGATCTGGTTCTGACCTTGTTTCAGTTTCCCATGAAAAGTGTGGTCATGGATATTGTGGTGGTTGATGCCCACCCCTAAGTTTGGTATGCTCTTGTCAAGATCATGGATAAAACTACTAGGGGGAAACGTGCAGATGGAACTTACATATGCCACCATTCCTGTGTTTGGGTGGGAGCATAGAAGGCTTTACAGGGAAGCTCAGTTGGATTACATCATCATTGATGAAGAAAACCCCACCAACCATCCTATTTTTTCACTTGATATTGATTTGGGATCTAGTATATTGCAACTCATTGATGCTCCTGAACCTCCTCTTGAAATCAGAAAATAGTCCATTACCTTTTGTGAAGATTATCCTCCAAATACCTCTGTTTGGAATATGTTTTTTGATGGATCCTCTTCTAAGGAAGGTGTTGGTGCTGGAGTAGTCTTTTTTTCCCCTACTCAAGATACCATATCTTTGTCCTACAAGCTTGAATTTGAAACTACAAACAATGTGGCAGAATATGAAGCTCTTGTTTTGGGTTTGAGGGATGCCAAAGACATGGGGATTGAAGAGCTATCAATGTTTGTAGATGCTGAATTAATTGTTTATCAAATAAAAAATATGTATCAAGAAAAGCACCCCAGGCTAAGGAATTGCATAAATGAAGTTTGGGATCTAGTTGACAGTTTCTTCTTAGCTTTCAATATCTCATTTATTTTGAGAGAAGAGAACACCATGGATGATTCTTTGGCTATTTCATCAAGTAATTTCAGAGTTTCTTTTCCACCTAAACTCAAATATGATGTAGAAGTGAAATATAGACCCTCTATACCTAACAATGTCAAACATTGGAAGGTATTTGAGGATGATCTTGAGATTAAAATATTTCTTGGGACTGTTGATGAGTTTTCTGCATTACATATTGATCAAGATCATGATTCTGAAAATATCCCTCATACTAATGTTTTTCTAAATAAAATTGCTAACCATCATATTGTTCAGTTTCCTTGTAACCATATTCCAAAGGCACTAGTTCCTCTGGAAAGATTTTTCCACATAAATTATGTGGATGTAAAGGTTAAAGGTTCAACTGATGTTGTTGATGTGACTGAATGTAATGTGGGTACAAAGAAGGATCCAAAATATGTCAAGTTGTCCAGCAACTTGTCAAAGGAACAAAGGGCCGAATATGTTGAGCTATTAAAAGATTTTTCTGATGTGTTTTCTTGGACATATGAAGATCTAAGAACATACAACACAAACATCATTGAACATAAGATCCCTTTGAAAGAAGACACCAAGACATTTAGGCATAAGTTGAGACAAATAAATCCTATGCTGCTGCCTATTATGGAAAAAAGAGGTAAAAAATCTTTTGGATGCCAAGATTACCATTCCTTTGAGATAATCTGAATGGGTGGCTAACTTGGTCCCAGTGATAAGTAAGAATGGAGAAATCAGACTTTGTGTCAATTTCAGAAATTTGAATAGAAGCTCAAGAAAGATAATTACCCCTTACCAAAGATGGACCACATATTGCAGAGGGTGACAGGTTCATCTAGGATGTCTATGATTGATGGATTTTTTATCTACAATCAGATCTTTGTCTTGCCTGAAGATAGATAGAAGACATCCTTCACCACTCCTTGGGGCACATTCATGTATGCTAAAATGCCCTTTGGATTGATGAACGCGGGAGTGACCTTTCAACGAGCCATGGAAATTGCATTTTTTGGGGAGAAGGACAAGTTTGTATTCATTTATTTGGTTGGCATAATAGTGTTCTCACAATCTGATAAATAACATTATCATCATTTGAAAAAGGTCTTCTTGAAGTGCACAAAATTTGGTTTCTCTCTAAATCCTAAAAAGTCATTGTTTGCTATGAAGGAGGGGAAATTATTGGGGCACATTGTATCAATTGAAGGGGTAAGGATTGAATCAAGAATAGTATATGCTATCCATACCTTGTCTCTCCCTATATCCAAGAAAGAATTTCAATCTTTCTTGGGGAAAATAATTTTTTTGAGAAGGTTCATTTCAAATTTTGCTGAATTGGTAAAGTATATCACAGGCATGATGAGGAAAGGAAGTGAAGTCAAATGGACTACTAAGTCTCGAAATTATTTTGATAAAATAAAAAAGGCTTTGACTAAAGCACCTGTGCTCGTCATCCTTGACTACTCCAAGGATTTTCTGATATTTTCTTTTTCTTCATTTGACACAGTAGATGTTGTTTTATTGCAGAAAAATGCAGAAGGGTTAGAGCAACCTATTACCTTTTTCAGCAGGGCATTGAGGGATGATGAAATAAAATATGACATCATGGAAAAGAAGGCCTATACTCTGGTCAAATCCCTCAATAATTTCAGAGTATATGTGTTGCATTCAAAAGTAGTTGCATATGTCCCTTCAGCTTCAGTGAAAGACATACTTATTTAGCCTAACATAGACGAAAGGAGGATCAAATGGATTGCCAAAGTTCTTGAATTTGATATTGAAATAAAGCCCACCAAATTGGTTAAAGGCCAAGGTTTAGCTAGGTTGCTGACTAAATCGATTTTCAAAGCTATGGGGGTTAATTTCATCAACATTAGCTCAGAAAATAAACAAGATGGGTTGTTTGATAAAGGTTCTCAAGTCAACACTCCATTGGGAGAATGTACTTGGTACAAGGACATTATATATTTTCTACAGAAGTTGCAGCCTCCTGATGGTTTGGAGAAGAACAAGGTAAGAGATTTGAATCTCAAATCAATAAAATATTGTCTTATTGACCAAGTTTTGTATTGGAAAGATCCTTTAGGATTTCTTTTGAGATGTCTAGATCCATAGGAGGCCCATAAAATTATGTCTAATTTTCATGACAGTTTATGTGGGGGTCATCACTTCTGGAGAGCCACAACCTATAAGATTCTCAGAGATGGATATTTTTGGCCTAGCCCTTTTACTGACATTTGTGAAAATATTAGAGCTTGTGTCAAGTGCCAAAATTTTTCTGGAAAGTAGCAACTCAAGTCTTTTCCATTGAAGCATGTGGTAGCTTCAAGACCTTTTCAACAGTGAGGCCTAGATTTTATTGGGGAAATTCATCCTTCTTCAAGTGGTCAGCATAGGTGGATTTTGACTGCCAATGATTACTTTACCAAGTGGATAGAATCCATCCCTACAAGGAATGCCTCCCACAAGGTAATCATTGGTTTTCTTGAGGATATTATGGCGAGATTTGGTTGTCCAAGAAAAAATGTTACTGATAATGCTACATCTTTCAAGGCTAAACCATTGATCAAGTTTTGTGAACAGTATGGGATTACATTGGTTTATTCTACTCCATACTACCCCCAAGGGAGTGGACTAGCAGAGTACTCTAACAAGAGCCTTATAAAGATCATGAAGAGATTGTTAGAAGACAACAAGAAAGCATGGGATTGAAGGCTTAAATTTTCTTTGTGGGATGATAGAGTGACAACAAAGAGATCTCTTGGCGTCTCTCCTTTTCAACTTATGTATGGAGTTGAGGCTATTTTTCCTTCTCAGATTTCCTTGCCCGTGGAAAAATTATTCCAAGACTACCAAGGAAAACCTGATGATATGATCAGAAGAATAAAACAGTTGGTAGAAGTGCATCAGACGAGGAAGAAACTACTAGACAAAGCACAGGATCATCAATAGAAGATCAAGCAAGACTTTGACAAGAAGGTAAGCAAAGAGGATTTCCAGCTGGGAGATCTAGTGCTCAAGTGGGATGCACCCAAGCAAGACAAAGGCAAACACAGTAAATTTGAGGACTTGTGGATTGGTCCCTTCAAAATGTCTGAGGTATTTTCAAATAACACTTATAAGTTGGAGAATTGGGAGGATTCCAAAGTTTTTTATGGCCTTGTAAATGGGCACTTTATGAAAAAGTATTTTTCTTAAGCCACGATGACTTTCCATGTCATTGTAAATATCATTTTTTGTTTTATTTTATTTATTGAATAAATGACCCCATAGCCCTAGTATAAGGCACTGGAACTGCTTGTTCTTGGTAGCCCATAGGGAGCATTCCATCCCCTATGGAGCCAATGTTATCACACTAAGTTGCCTTGGGTCATTTATCCCTTAGGTTTAAATTTTTATCGTTTAGACTTCAAATTTGATATATATTTCTTTGTGTGATTTACTTAGGTTAACTTGAAAAAATAAAGACTTGGGTTTTTTTTTGGCTCATTTTTGGCCCTCATATAGATTTTAAAGCCTAGGTTCATTTTTTAGCTTATGGTTTTGACTCACCTCATGAATTGACACTAAGCATAACCTATCCCATGACCTTCATGATTTGACATGTCACTCTTTTCAATCATAAATTTTATCCTTTCCATGTTGTCCCTATCTCTAATTAAAGGTCGGTAAAATCATTCTTTTTGTAAAAAGGGCGCTTCCAACTCACTAGGAATTTTTGTAGCATACTCCTTATCCTTTATTCCTTGCCATGATTTGTCATTATTCATTGAGTTCATGATCTACCTTATTTTCAGCACCATGGTTCGTTAAAATATGGATTCTATGATTTGGTTTTATTGAGTTTGCTAACGGTTTCAAAGATTTTAATTTTCTCAAACTCGGCGCAGCTAAAACCGCTAGTTCAGACCAGTTGTAGGCCGCACTACAGGATCAACTACTAAGGATGATTTGGAATATGAGGTGGTAGTGGTGGTCTCCTAACCAGTTGGAGAGACTTAAATTGTCAATTACTCCTCCAGGTATTCCATGATCTCCCTCCATTGCATAGAAAATTCTTGGGATATCTATTGCCTGAGTTTTGGTAGCAATCGATGCTGCAAATTACTCCCTCCTTCATCCCTCTGCATTCATAATTTCCCTCTCAAATACTTGCAGCCATTTTCACCTGGTTTTCAGATATCAAAGATGCCAATTCATTTTGCTCCTGATTTTTGAGTGCCTGTGCAAATACACGTTCCTTGTGTGCACACTGCACTACCGAAAAACACTAATGAAACCTCGTTACATTTCCCTTGTTTTCCCTACGCTGTATTTTGTTTGTATTGGAGTGTTACTTGATGATATTTAAATACCCCTGCAACATTTTTACTTTCACTATCTCTTCATCTGGATATCTACAGATAGTAAGGGGAGAGGAAATTACACTTCCTACCTTTCAAAATCCATCAAACAGTGTGCTTTCAAAACAAGGTGAGTTAGAGGAGAATCATAGGAGAGAGTAACCATTATTCACTGTCATTCTTAAATTGAAGTATGCCTATGTTTTCTCCCTTAGCCTTCACTATACCATAACCTTTGATCCCTTGTCTTTACCCATGGGGACACCTCAAAAGAAGAAATCTCACAAGGTACAAACTGTGGTCAGAACTGAACCCTGAGACATGCACCTATTCGATGCAGAGACAATGGTTAGGGAAGTTTTTAAAAGGGTGGTATGCCTCTCTTTTTTCCAAAATATGCAGAGGGGACATCCTGAAGTGGCAAGGAAATTTTCCTTACATTTTGATGGCCTTAAGACTAAGGTAGGAGACCTTGATTTTGAGGTGTTTGAAGCCTCCATTGCATCACCCATAGGGATTCCTAATACTGGTGAGAGGTGGTTTAAATCCATGACCTTAAATGTTTCCTTCTCCAAGGAATTCCTCAAACCATATTATCAGACAGACAACTTGTCCAAGGGAGTGCCTAGAAGTCATCTAGTTGAAGATTTTGACAAGATGTTGAAGATCATCCAGAAATACTTTACATGTGAGGGAAGGTTTAATATGTTATACCGGTACCATATAAGGATTTTGCTTCATTTTACTAGTAAATATGAAATGAATATCCCTTTATACTTGTTGAGGAGCATGGGGAAAATGCTTGATAGAGTCCAAGCCAAGTCCAAGGCTGTGGACACTAGTGTCTTTCAGTATGGATTGATCAGGATGTTGGTCTTGGAAGAATTAAAGAAGAGGAACATTCCTTGCGAACAATTCATTGTTTATTCTCACATGCAGTTGGACATAACCTCTGCTCCTCAGTATAAGATGCATATTCTTTTACCATATACTAGTGATACTCCAACAAGAACTAGCTGGAAAATAAAGAGCAAATCCCCTACTCAAGACCAAGAGGTCATCAAGGAAATTGAAGAAATAGAGAGGGAGTCTTATCATTCTCCACAAAGATACTTTTCACCTCCTCCTGCACCAAAATTGAAAGAGGTCCCTTCATCTACTAAAGACACAAGCAAGAAAGGAAGAAAATTGCATTTCTCTTCACCTTCTCCAACAACTAGCGCAAAATTCAGGAATCCTTTTACTAGATCATCAACTCTCAAGGAGGTTGTTGAAGCATAAGTATTACCCAAGGTTTCGTTTTTAAAGAAAAATAAAGATAAAGGAAAAGGCATTGACAAGCCTATTGAGGTGATAGACAGAGCCCCTGTGCAACAAAAAGATGAAGGTGAAGCCATGAAGAATCCTATTGAGGTTATCAACCTCAACACTCCACCTAGAAATCACACTTTCAAAATATTGATTAGACAGCTCAAGGAGGCTAGGAAGGAGGTTGCTTGTTTGAAAGAAGAAGGTTTGGAAGATAGAAGAAAGATAAATGAGCTTATGGATAATTAAAACAACACCCTTGATCTGGAAAAAATTGTAGCTAGAAGAGCCCTACCTCTCCATAAGCAACTAAATAACCTCTACAGGCTAAAAAGAGGCTTTCAATATGTAAATTTGAAAACTTAAGGAAGAATTGCAACAATTCAAGTATGAATTGGCCCAAAGAAATTTAAATGTTCTTGTAGAAGATTCCATTGAAATATAAAATCCAGTAATGAAGAAGAGCTCACCTGCAGTAAAACAAACTATCCCTACAAAGGAAAAACATGTTGTTGTGATAGAAGGAAGCTCTCCTTCAACAAGGAGAAGTGGTAGGTTGATGCAATAATTTGGGGATATAAGCTTCATTTTTGTGAGTGGTCTCATTTTGCAAGGGTAAGTGATCAAGAAGGTACACGGTTTTCCACCTATACAGGAATCTATAGGCTTCTAACCTATCAGCTCAAGTTTTTGTGCTTTTCAAAGGATTAGTCTCATCATACAGAAAGAGAAAAGACATTTTGTAGTGCCATGGCGCTGCAGAATCATCTATATATCATGTCCTGCCATTTTTCTACCTAAAGTGATATGAAAGATTCTAGCCGAAGTACATAGTAGCACTACCATTTCTGCAAAATGCTAGCAAATCTCCTAAGCTGAACTTAACAGTGGCACTACAAATTTCGCAGGACTGTGTCACAATGGTGCTACCAATTCTGTAGAGGTTTTTTGATGTGTGGTGCTACCACTTTCGCAGAGGTTAATTTAGGATGGAGACTATAGAATTGCACAATAGGACCGGTGCTACGAAATGTGCAGAGGTATTTTGCAAGAGCGCTATAGAAATCGCTACCCAACGCGCTATTGAATGGCACAACCAAATGGCACCTAGAATCAAGGAGTTCGAATTCATCACTCTTGTGGGTAGATGATGATGTGGAGAGGAGCGAGGATCATAGATGGTATAATGGTGACAACATACACACCTGGAGGACACTTGGCATGGAAAGGAATGCGCATCAAGGGAAACAATTTTCAGTTTTTCATGGAAACCTGCATAGGAGGCCTATCTAAAGCATACAAAAACAAATCTTATCAAGAAAAGGAGGAGAGATACACAATGAATAATGAGAATCAACGTATATTATGATCATATCAATGAGTGAGTGATATTCACTCATATAGGCAATGACATCCTATAATTAGGAATGCATGCATAATAGTGATGGTCTAAGATTAGAAAGTCTAAAATTGAACTAGTCAGTTAACTCCAATAGAACTAGTGTTACTCCCACTGAAATAGTGTGCCAAAAATAGAAATTTCTCCAACACCCCCCTTGAACATCACTATGGAGTAAAAAATGAGTCCCAGCTACTAAGACATTTTAGGTACTCATGTACAATGCAACTAATCAACACTGAATAAAAACAAGGAAAGAGGGAAAACCACATGGGAACAAAACCCCCCCTCAAAAGATAATGTATCAAAAGAAGAAAATGGCAGTTGCTAGGCAACTGTGTTCTTCACTGCAAGACGATCCCGCAAATTCTGAAACTTATTCTCACTGAAAGTCTTTGTGAAGATGTATAAATCTTTATGGATCTGATGAAGTCCTTTGGAAACCTATCGGGCCTTGTACTTCTTGATCCCATGGACCCATCTACACTTGAAAATATTCCTTTCTGGTGGAAGTGGAACTATATGCGAAGTCTGATTCTTTAGGAGTGAGTCATACTCCTTCTACATGGCTTATTCCATAATGGATTTCCCACAACCTTATTGTTGTTCTGCAGATCAGTGGATTGAACCATATATCAAAGCATGGGCATCGCAGGTTTTGAAGATGAAATTACATGAGAAGGATCCTCATGCTGAGATCGAGCATCCTCAAGTCCAATGGATTCCCTGCAAGGTTTCCTGCTGCCTGAAGTGTGGTATGTGCCTTCTTGGGCATCTGCTGAAGCTTTGGCGCTGGATTCTTATCTAGTTGTACTACCTGCTTATTTCCATGTATAAAATCTGAGTGTATGGAATTATCTCTAATGTATGAAACTGATGGAATCACCAGAGGTGCATGCATAGTACTCTCCTTATGGGTAAGTATAATAGAGGAGTCATCGTCAGAAAACTTTGTGAATTTATACAACCTTGACTTGTGATCCACCTCACCAATTGCAATGGTGGAATTGTCATGCATTTCAATTATTGAAACTGAATCTGATGTAAATTCAACCTTTTTACCTTTCTAAGTGATCTGATAAAATGAGAACAGATTCATAGAAAGATTTGGAACATGTATAACATTCTCAAAACTTCCATTGTGGAGTTCCACTCTCCCTTCTCCTTCTACTGCTACTGGAGTATCATCCCCCATGAGAATAGGGGGTCTTGAGCATGGACTTAAAGAAGATAAAACTTTCTCTTTCACCGCCATGTGATGGGATGCACCAGAATCTATAATCCATGAATTATATGAAGAATTAATTGCAACCAGAGCATGATGATTACCTTTCTTAGTAGCAGGATATTCTTCCTTCTACTTCTTGACTCCCTATGGAATGAAGTTTCCAAGGTTGTTCTGCTAAAGTGCATGTGACATAAGATCAATCTATTTCTTCATGCATGTGGATTCTTCATAATTCAGTTTATTGCAGTAAGTGCACTGCTTTCCCTTCTTCTTCTTCTTCTTGGAATCTGAAGAGTCTTTGGAACCTGAAGAATCATTAAAGGGTTTGGAATATCCCTCCTTCCCGTTCTGTTTGGATGACCCTTTTCCATCATGCATGGTGAGTGCATGTTCTCTGGGATCTTTCATGAGGCCCATTTGTATGAGTTTTGTCTTCTCTTGTGTAAGAGACTCAATGAACTGAGCCAACGTAGGAATTTTCCAATTTGCTCCAAAAATACATCTGCCAAAATGGAAATTGGAGACATATACAACGTATTTTGGTCCTATCTTGGCCAATATTGTTACAATAAGTTGTTTCTCTAGTGTAGAATTATCAATACCACATTCACCCAAGCTTAAGAGCAAAGATTTAAATTTAGTAAAAAAATCTTGTATATTATGAAAACTTTTAGGGTCCAAGGTATTCAACTCTACCTCAAGCATATGACCACGCATCTCATCCTTCTTTCCAAAGAGTCCTTCCAGGGTGGTCCAGATCTTGTTTGGAGTCTTGCATGAAAAAATATGAAACCATAAATCAGTGGAGATTAACTCAAGAAGTAGTCCCATGGCCTCATCCTTATAGTTCACCAATATGGTCTTCTCAAGCGCTGATGTAGGTTTTGTTTCTGTCGCCATCGTCAAATTATACTGTCATTTTATTTTGAATTGGAAAGTGGCCTTCATATTCCATTCAAAATAGTTGTACAGTTTGAGGATTATCACCAAAATTTATTGAATAATTTTCATCGTCTCCATCCCCGCTATTGATTTTGAAAGGATCTTGAAAACCCAGATTGTGGGTTTCGAGATATGATTGGTGGTTCTATGGCAACTATAGATATGATAAAATAGATATATTTACTAAAATATGATGTGAGTTTTGGAGATATTTGGTGAGAATGAGCATCCCTATGTTATACGTCTCTGGTAAAAATTTTAGCCCGACCTAGATCACAGATTTTGAGATATGGCTATTTTACTACAGAAACCCTAATTTTTGGAGGTTGCTGAATCGTCGCACCCTTAAAGAAGGCTACAGTGTGGCGATGATAAATCGTTACACCCTATAGTAGGATTCATGTGCGGCGATTATGAAAACACTGAATCATCGCACTCCAAATGAAGAACATAGTGCAGTGACACCGCACCTGGGTTGTGTATAGGCTACGACGATGCTAGGAAAAGTAAAATTTCGTAAGTCTGAGACTGGTCATCACACCCTTCAACAGGTATAGGCTATGGAGATTCCAATCATTGCACCTTTCGATAGGGATAGGCTGCGGCAATTTCAGAATCTAGGTTTACTCAAGGATTCTTTTCGTCTTCTCTGGCTTGTCTGGGTTGCTTCAAGAAACTCGGCTCTAATACCATGTCAGTGTTTCATGGAAACCTGCACATGAGAACTAGCTAAAGCATACACAAACAAAGCTTATTAAGAAAAGGAAGAGAGATACACAATGAATAATGAGAATAAATGTATATTATGATCATATCAATGAGTGAGTGATCTTCACTCATATAGGCAATGGCATCCTGTAATTAGGAATGCATGCATAATAGTGATGGTCTAAGATTAGAAAGTCTAAAATTGAACTATTCGTTTGACTCCAACTGAACTAGTGTTACTCCCACTAAACTAGTGTGCCGAAAATAGCAATTTCTCCAACAACAATTTCATTTAACTCTTGTTGTAGTGGTTGCCAACATGTTTCCTTTTTTATAGTAGTTTGTTAAATAGTTGTTAGCACAAGTGTTATATTGAATAACTGATTTGGAGAATCCTATGGGAGGAAGGCCAGCTCGCACCTCAAGTTGTTTCCTTCCCTTTTTGTTATAATACATTTTCCAAATGATTAAGAAGGTTCAAATGGTTGATCTGGGCTCCCTTATTGTAATATTTTGATTAAGTAGACTGGTTCTCTAGTTATGTAATGGACTTGAGAATTTTTTATTAATATAAGTCAGTTTCTCTTATTCCATCTTGTTGCCTCTTATAATGAAGTTTTCATGATTGAATGATTCACATGAGATTGTTATAGTTGTATTATGATGAATGTTTGATTATAGTACTGCTATGATGTTCTTCAGTGTTCTTTAAACTTTGAATGCAAGAAGATCTTGTGTTTGAGTTTTTCCTCCTTAGGTTGCTTGAAGACCCGATGTCAATAGAAGACCTCTACACTTCCCTCACCAAATTCTTCCTTCTATTAAATTTTACTCCCATTCACTAACTGAAGTTGATAAAGACCTCAATTGTTTGTGCATGCTAGCCCAGATTTCTGAGTTAAAACATTATTATCCCAAGTCTTGTCCATTTGACCTCTTAAACACTCATTTACATTTACACATAATCTGATGGGTATTGGGCTTATCCTCTCTGCAATATGAGGGTGATTCCTAGTGCCAACAAGTTCATTTTTATTTTTTCCTTACCCGTTGTTACTTTTCGTGCTCGAATTACATTTATGCAACTATGTTTTTATGCGACTCGATGTTTTTGTGTGTTTGTTTCATTGTCGATGTGTATGTTTAATTTGACTATGTTATGTTTTAATTGTTACGGGTAGTTTTATGAGATTTTTTTGTCATGTTGTGTATTTTATTTCCATCAGAATTGTGTTAAGATGGTATGAAGGAGGAAAAATTGGAAATATTTGAAAGTTGGAGATTCCATTATCATAGTTATAACTCCTAGATCCACAATTCAGAGACTTCCTATCTAACCTTGTGTTGGAACCCTGGAAGGGAAGTGGTACAACCTAATGGACTACAGTGAAGAGAAGGGGGTACACTTCCTTAGGCTGTGTAGGTTGAGGGGAATGAAAGTTTTTTGGTTGGAATTGTTGTGGGAATCAACAAAGTATGAAGAATATTGCAACAGGAACCAAAGAAGGTTGGTGCAGGCCACAAAAAATGAGAAGTTGTTGGTTGAAATTGCTTCCAGAATGATGAGTTTTGAAATTATCTTACACAGTTTGGGTAAGGGAGCTTAAGTATCTATGGTTTTTGGGCCAAAGTGCCTATGTATGTATATTGTTTTTGCTAGGGAGCCTAAGTATCTATATTTTTGGGCCAAAATGCCTATATAATTTAGTTTAGGTTGGATTTCCTATGTAATTTTGGGTAAGATATGCTTTCCCTAAGGCCGTGAGAACAATGAAATGATTCTCCAAAAACTGAAGGACCTACAAAATAAATCACATGATTAATAAATGTACCTCTTTTCGAGGGGATGCATTGATGTGTATTTTACTTTCCATTGCACATGACACTCAATATATCCTAGATTTATGTGGCATTGCATTTCTCTTTACATTACATTGCATATAGTACTCAATGTTCGAACTCTAATAAATTAAATGGTAAGGGCTTGGAAAAATGTTGCATTGAAAATGAAGGATGAAACACACTCTCTACAAAGGCACTCATAAATGAGACAATACAAACCCTTGTATGTCAAAGACTCCATACCTAGGAGTCTTGCCCAAAAATCCACCTCACACTCACTACATGAATTAGATAGGTTCATCTTGGGAAATGTCCCTTGACTTAGGGATTGGCTCAATAGGGCACCATGACACCCCTCCCACACCTAAATTAGGAAAAACTTATAAGATTTTTAAGCATTTGTTTAATTTGAAAAGGGGGGTTTTATGAACATGTTTGGGTGGTTCTTGTATTAGATATGGATTAATTGGCATGATACTTGTGAATTGTGAGCCGTTGGAGGGTGTATTTACTTGTCTTTGTAGGACCTTGTATGGTAAACATGTATTTACGGGGTGATGACTTCAACCGAACCTTCATGAGGGGCTTTAGAGCCTAGATATGGATGTTATATCCCACATATGGGGAACATGAGATTATAGATGTTTCATTATGATAATAAAGGACATTACCTTTGGAGGTATTTTGGTATGTTTGTAGGATGAGACTCCATATTATTCCACCTAAACATTGGCCTTTGGAGGCATAGACATCACCTCCCTATCCCATGACGTCACCTGGAGGCTAGAGCTTGATGGATTTGCTCAGGTTATTCATGGAGGAAGAACTTGACATGGAATTTTGCCTATAGGAGAGTGATACATGGCATTTATAGTCCCAACATTCCAGATCTTCATCTTGGACATCAAATTCAAGAGCCCAACGTCACCCTTTTAGGGCATGACATCACCCTTCTAGGGTGTTATTTGATGTACAATTTAATTTTGAAATTTCGAAAGGGAAAATTAAGAAGTAGGACCTCTTGTGAAAAGACATGAATTTTCAATGAAGCGTTTTCATGGATAGTATTTTTGATATAAATATGGCTATCCAACATTTCATTTTTATATAAATTTTCCTCACAGAAATGAGAGGGAGGTTTGGAAAATTTTCTATCTTTGGGGTTATTGGTCTCTTTTACTCATGTGCTAGATTTTGGAGGACAAGTGTGAATGTCTATTGGATTATGTTTGGAGGAATTTTATACAATTAGGGTTTTTACTTGTCATTGTCTTGGTGAGCTAAGTAAATTTCTTCAATTTCGTGTTATTAAATGCGTTATTGTGAATTTACTTGTTCATATCGAAGATTTATTTCTTGGTTAAAACCTAAGAGAGGAGCATAATTCCTTCCTCCTCTCACAAGGTTGATTTCATCCATAAAACTATGAAGGACATCTAACATAGATCTAAGCTCCTAAAGCCTTAAAGTGCTAGCACTTTAGGAGTTTGATTCTAGATTCTTGACTATTATTTTCTTCAAGAACTTAAGAAGGGATATAAGGTTTCTAGAGCCCAACCATTCTTTCACTCTAGAAAACCTTCCTTTTAAGGATTGAAATCTTAGTCCCTAATGTGCTATCACCTTAGATTTCAAACCCTACCTCTTATATCTTACTATTACAATTCTCCAATTACATTGCATTGTTGTTGTAAAAGATTCCATAGCCCTAAAAGAACTAATCTACTTTCTCTCTAGTGAAGAAAGTGATCAAACAACTCTATTTTATCATTCTCTCAAGCTATATCCACTAATATCGCTAACTTTAATTAGTATTAATTTACTAAATTGCTTAATTTTGTTGCACAATTTTGCTATAACCACACCATTTACACTAATTTACTGCATACATCACTCTACCCACTAGCTAACATACTACACAATTGTTTGGGATACTTGGATATTGATATATTGGATATGTGCTAAATTTTCCTTGTCATTTCAAGTAATTAATATCTCTCTAACTTGTTGTTATTACAAAATCATAATTGTTGTTGTAAAATGTTGTATTGCTTTAATTTTGTACCTACATTGATAAATATCCATTGTCTATCGTCTATTGAGGTATTAAATACATGTTGGTACTTGGAAATAACTATATATATGGAGTAATTGTTACGAGGAAAATCTCTTTATGGCTAGGGTAAACCACAACAGACAGAAATGACTGCATAAGTCGACTCTCTTCTCAAGTATGATATGTAAACAAATATGCTAGCAAGACAAGATAAAAGTCCTACCTCGTCCAGACGTTCTATGAAGTCCACCATTGAGCACTTTACCCAAAGCAATATACCCGCAACTAGTCCTCAACAACCAAGCAAAGAAAGCATATGGTGATAATAAATGATGTTAGCAAATTCAATAGCATAATCCATTAATAAACATGACAAATACGCCCATGGAATAATAATTCAAATATTTGCAAGATATCAATTGGACGGGAAAAGAGTATTTCTTTTAATATATGATCAACAAAAGTGAAAAATTTATAGACTTCCATGTCGGCATGGTTCAGAACTAAGAAACTAAGCTCCTTCCAGTTGGGCCTCCACCACTTCAATCCTCCACCAAAGGCAAGCTCATAAAATAGAAACAATGAGGTTCTCAATCAAGAAGGGAAGAGCTTTGGGGCTGAACATTGTGTTAAGAATTAAAGGACAAAGGGATATAGACTCAATATGAAGTAAATAATTTCTCCAGAGTAACTTTGCTCTCAAAGTTGAATTATTTCTCCTCTTTCCATAGCTCATAATTGGCCCATTTATAGCCTTCAAATGGAATTGAAGGGTCGTTTCAGAACGTTTCCAATATATGGAAGGCCAAGGATCATAGATCTCCTATCGTGAAATGGAAACCCGACATTAATTTTCATTTTTTGGCACAAATCCCGATGTACGTGGGCTGTAGTGGTGCATCCTACGTATACACATGTTGTATAGTAGGAAAGATGCGAACATGTGGAAAAATATGTATTTTTAACTCTTGGATTTACCAACAGGGATGATAAGTCTGGATGGGGAATGTAAGTTTTAAACCTGTGAAGTAAAGCAATGCATATATATTCTTAAGAAAGACAGAAATTAATCAATGGCTCATACACAGAGTACACAGAGATTTTATACCGGCAACCCTCAACTGGGAAAAACTTTCTAATATTCATTATATAGAATTTCACCATTCACCATACAATATATAAAATGTTTTTAGGTATTCCGTAGATACCAAAACCCTAATCCCTTAATCCGAGATTAATTTACAAAACCGCTAAAAATAGCAAAATCCGTAGTTGTCGTATCTAACGCTCCCGCACACACACATGCAAAGAATATAACACATACCCAACATTCTCCCACTTGTTGTTTTCTTTGCATCCAGGGGTCCAGGGGATTAATAGTCAACAATCCAGGGCAATAATGCCCATTGTTACTCTACACCAAGAGAAATTTTTTGTGCTCACAGACTTTGTCAATGAATCTGCAACATTCTTCAAAGTGTCAACCTTTTCCAGCAACACC
>JZKD02S2206607.1:110786-123287 GCA_000966675.3 Picea glauca
CCAAACACTCTAAGATGTTGAAGAGAGGGTTTCTTTCCAGACCATACCTCGTGTGGAGTTTTATCATCCAACACTAATGAAGGTGATCGATTGACTAGGTAACATGTTGTACCCACTGCCTCTGCCCAGAATTCTTGTCCTAACCCGGCACTGCTAAGCATGCTCCTTTCTTTTTCCATCAGTGTCCTGTTCATCCTTTCTACAACTCCATTCCGCTGAGGAGTGTATGGAGTAGTCCTCTTCCTTTCTATACCACACTTCTTATAGAATTCTTCAAATTCATTTCCACATAATTCTCCACCATTATCTATTATCAATACCTTTATTTTATTCTCTGTCTGATTTTCTACCAGAGCCTTAAACACTTTAAATTTATCAAGTACCTCAGATTTATTTCTAAGAAACTAAATCCATGTGTTCCTTGAAAATTCATCTATGAATGAAACATAATACACAGATTTACCTAGGGATGGAATAGGAACAGGTCCAAACACATCATTGTGTATCAACTCTAAGATCCCCTTTGCTCTTGTAGCACCAGATGGGAATCTTACTCGATTTTGTTTACCATATATGAAATTTTCACAGAAATCAAAATCCAGAGTGCAATTAGACATACCTTCAACCATGCCTTTACCGTGTAGTGTTTGAAGGCCTTTTTATCAAAAATGCCCCGGTCTTTGATGCCACAGCATGGTCTTGTTTTTTGAGACAGTATTGGTCTTCTCTCCTTCATTTCTCTACTTAGGGACAACAAAACTGTTACACCCATTAGTATAAGTGATTCCCAACAAATTGTATAGATTTCCACAATGAAATCCCCTCATCAACGCCATTTCTCCTCGTACCATCTTGCAAGTGTTCTTTTCAAACACAGTTTTCACTCTTGCATCACCCAACTTGCTTATAGATATTAGATGATTAGCTAGTTTTGGAATGTGTAGAACCCCAGGGAGAGTTCTAATCCTTCCATCGTTTACCAACAACTTAACCCTTCCACGTCCCAAGATTTTTGTTGTCGAGTCAACTCCTAGGAATACGTCACCACCATCATATTTTTCATATTCACAAAACCACTCCCTGTGAGGAGCCATATGGTATGATGCACCTGAGTCGATAAACCATACATCATGGTCTGCATGTGTACTTGTATATGCTAGGTAAACATCACCTCCTTCTTCAGTGGAGGTTTTCACCTCTGTGGAAGAGGTACTATTAGATCCCTTTAGTTTTTCAACCTTCTTAGACTTGCAATCTTTCTTATAATGCCCTGTTTTACCACACTTCCAACATTTCCTCAAAGATTTTCTTGGAGACTTAGATCTACCTGTAGATTTAGATCTCCATCTCAAAGGATTACCAGGGTTCCTGTCTTGGGTACGCCCTCTTACAAATAAATCATATGTGTTGTGACCATCCATGCTTTTTTGCCTCATCTCTTCAGATAACAAGGATGCAACTACATCCTCATACTTCAATGTAGATTGAGTGGTACTACCTATTGCTACAACCAGATTATCCCAAGAGTCTGGAAAAGAACATAAAAAAATAATACACTTATCTTCTTCTGCAATCGTAATATTAACAGATCCAAGTTGACTTACCAGAGTATTAAAGGCATTTAGATGTTCTGTCACAAAATCTCCATCTTCCACCCTAAGATGATACAAATTCTTTCGAAGAAACAACTTGTTTACCAGGGACTTTGATTGATACAAATTCCCTAACGTATCACATAGTTCCTTGGCTATAGATTCTCCTGAGACATTCAACAACACCGAATCTTCCAGGTAGAGTCAAATAGTACTCCTTTCTCTTCTGTCCAACTTCTCCCAATATTCCTTCGACATACCAGTAGTTGGTGTACTAGTAGTTTGTGTACTAGTAGGTTGTGTACCAGTAGCCTATGTGCTAGTAGACGGTGTACCAGTAGGATGTGTACCAAGATCCACAACGATCCATTGTTCTTTGTCTACAAGGAGTTATTCCATCTTGAGCTTCCATAGCTCAATTTTTTTACCATTGAACTTCTCTATCTCGATGCTAGATGAGCTCGCCATTCCTCTTTCTTTACTCCAATCTCCACTGCAAAAGCTCCCACTAAAGCCAGGTTTATCACAGACCCAAGATAAACTTGATCTATCAAGATCGAGTGAAACCCTCAACAACAAAGGCATCCCTCTGAAGCCAAAAATGAGCTCTGATACCACATGTAAGTTTTAAACCTGTGAAGTAAAGAAATGCATATATATTCTTAAGCAAGACAGAAATTAATCAATGGATCGTACACAGAGTACACAGAGATTTTATACCGAAAACCCTCAACCGGGAAAACCTTTCTTATATTCATTATATTGAATTTCACCATTAACCATACAATATATACAATGTTTTTAGGTATTTCGTAGATACCAAAACCCTAATCCCTTAATCTGGGATTAATTTACAAAACCGCTAAAAATAGAAAAATCTGCAGTTGTTGTATCTGACGCGCCCACACACACACATGCAAAGAATATAACACATACACAACAGGAAAATGGAAAAAGGCCTTCTATGCAATATTGCATAGGGTGAGGAAAATATTTCGATAACATATTCCCCCTAATGTGTGAGGTCAGAGGAGTATCTGCGATGGCTGAAATACATTATAAACAACCCACAATTGGAGTGATGGGGAACTAGCTGGAAGAACTAGTTGCTCATTACATTCTATACCGACTTTGCATACATGGCTACCAATAGAATTACACTATAGATCCATGTGAAAATATACCAAACAACTGTCTATGGCCATGAATAGGAAAATACAAATGCGGTTACATGCCAAAAGTTGTCATAGTCACGAACAAGGCCCAATAGAACCAGTCTCAAAATCAATCTGAAGATGTCTGTATACAGTGGAGTACAATATGATCTCCTATGGTCACTGAAGTCATATAGGTATTGGTCCAATGAAAAGGAAGAAAAATATCAGGAAAATTTTTGCCACATACTGATGTCTTCAAGTCTTCTACATAATCCTCCAAGAGTTCAAGTCTACATCATGTGAATAAAGGAGTTGAGGTCGAACACAATGAGAGATCGTTTGATTACCAGTCATTGAGGTATACCGTTAATAAACGTGAGACAACCTACCGATAATGAAAGTAGGTATCAAGGCATCGAGTACATTCTTACAAGTGTGAATAAAGGAGTCGGTGTCGAACACCTGAAGAATCCATTGATCATGAGACATTGATGTATTCCCAACTGTCGATGGTGAGAGAACCTACCACTAATGACTGCAAGCCTCAAAGTACTCATAAGACTCTAGGTCTCATTTCTGGAATAGATGAGTTGAAGTCAATGGAAGGAGACCTGCTCAAAGGAGAGAATTAAGTCATCTCTCATCAGTCAGCACGAGGTAAAAAGTAGGAGCTTCATGATTTGGAGGAAATCAGATGAAGAACATGTTCACGAACCAACAACCCTATGCATATTTCACATGTGAAAAGTGCAAGCAGTACACGGAAAAGACCCTCTGAATAACAACCAATGATAAAAACTTCTGACAAAGGAGAGGGAACCACCAATAAGTCTAATGGAATCCAAGACATTGCACGAATCTCATTGTGTGAATAGATGTATTTCCTTCGAACACAAGGGAAACCACCCATTCAATGAACAATGATGAAATGTCGATTGTTGGGTTCAAGGTTACCTACCAATGATGAAAGTAGGACTAGGGTGCGTGATATGACTACAGTATCATGTGAATATAAGATAAACTGAGGGTATGGTTGACATACAAAGTCAAGCATTCTTAGAAGTGGCCGACATAGGTTGATAGACTTCCTTTGAATAAGAGCATGAGACATATGGAAGACTCCAACAACATAGACTCAATGATGAAACCATGAGATGCAAGAAGAATCAATGAAATTATCTATAGGGACTAGAAGAGTAACCAGTCGGTAGAGATGACTCTGTAACGAGCGCAGCTTCCTAAGGCCATGCTAAACCCAAAATTATGATGACTAGAGTCAATAACTTTGTGCTCTGTTCAAAGGCGACATGACTGCTGCCAATAAAAGATAAAACTCCCTTCCTGCCCATTTTTGTTTTTTTCATAAACAAATGAATGCTATGATACAGAGGAGGAAACAAGTGTCACAAGTAAGCAAACCTAGTTCCAGTAGTGGAACATACCTATGCTCAATGCAAGGAGAGGCATGTGGGATATGGACACTCGAGGGAATGTTCCCTCCTAGGTATAGGGTGTCAAATTGTGAAGGATATAAATGAGGCTTTGCTTGGTTGAGGATGCAAAAACTGCTGAGGAAAACGGTTTATAGCGCAAAGTGAGAACTGACTATAGTTTCAATACTGCAAGCAAGGGCATGAGATGCATTCACAACTTAACGCCAAAAAATGTCCTTTTTTATGACATTTAGTCTACTTGGTGTGAAAAAGGGATAAACTTGTGCCAAATAGACATCCTTTCAAATCCAATTTATGAGTGTGAAAGAGACAAGCTCACTCGAAAATCTTTTCACTTTTTGAAGACAAGTTGGAAAAGAGCTTAAATTAAAATCGGTTGGGAGTCCTCTAGGTATAAGGAAACATGTTTATGAGTGAGAAATGAGGCTCAGCATAAAGTCATGTAGTAACTATGAGGGAATCCCAGTCCTAGGGAACAAATATTTGCATGGGCATCAAATGAAGTAGGGGATCTAACTAGAGAACCCATGTTTGGTAAGTCTCTACCACTTGATAATGACACTACTTATAGCAGATGGAAGGCTCTTTGTCGTAACAAATGGGTTCATACCTAAGGCATAAAAAGTGGAAGCTACAGGACATTGCAAAAATTCAATATGGAAAGGATACCTATCATATATGCTGGGTAGTGAAAATACCTGCCCATGGTGACGAATGGCCAACATAACGTTGAAATCCATAAAATTCCCTGCTAAAAACTACAAAAACCAACTCAATCCACCTTTTTGTTATTCCATTAGGCGAAAAAATGACTCAAAACTATAGAAAGTGGGTAAAACCTGTTATAAATAGTAACAAAACCAAAAATTACCATGTCATTTTGACTTTTTACCCAAATAGTAAAAATTGGACCAAATTACCTCTGAGATTCAACTAGTGATTTCGGGAGCGTCAGGCAACAAAATCAAAAACCGTCTGGACCAGGTAATTCCTCTTCCCCTCCTCTTCCTTTCTAGTGGATTAAAATTTTAAATTAAGTTTCAAATTTTGTGTAAATTAGGGCACAAAATGGGTAAATCGGTGTACGTGGGCTGCCACTTATTAAGTCATGTATACGATGGGTTATATGCAACGTTTCAAAGTACAGGGTGCATATACCCAGCCCTATACATGACTATAAGTGAAACAACTCATGTACAAGTCCATAATCAATAACTTCTATGGTTTCTAACTCAAATTTTTACTTTTATTTGATAGGATGGTGCTAGAATGGAGGGAAAGAGAGCATGAGGAGGTAGATGCTGTTGTGGATAGATATCTGGAGTCCAAAATGGCCTTGAAAAGACACAACTTATACAAATTTTGGGCACTCAAAGGGATGAGGTCCCAGGTGAGGTTGCTTGAGATGCTTGTGGGTTACTAGGACCCTAACAGTGAAAGCTTCAACCTCGATGGGAAACCATTGAGGATTGAAGTAGAGTATATCTACTTTTTGACTGGATTATCAAATCGGGGTGTGGTTGTAAACCTCAAATCACATGGATCAGAGAGAGGAAAGAAAATAGAGGAGTACATAGACACCCACTGTGTAGTAGGGACTTTGAAGGTTGGTAGTCAACTCCCCATCTGAGCGATAAACAATCTCAACCTCAAGATTGTTGTCCTCATGTTGACCAGGATCACAGGCTCGGCTTCGTGGCACTAGGCATCGAGGCCACTCATGTTCTATGTTGTAGAGTGATTGAGACCCATAGTATATGATTGGTGTACCTCACTATTGGCTAATATGAAGAGCCAGTTGACAGAGTTCAAATAGGGTAGCAAGATGAACTTCGGGTTTGCTTCTATCTTATGCAAGTTTTTCTTTGGGCGGGTTCCAGTTTTGGGACCTAGAGTCAAGATTCTTCCAAGAGGACCTTGTGATCCAACCATGGCACTGTAGACTGAGGTAATGAGATGACAGAGGGGAGGTAGGGTGCCCACACCCTACAACGAGGATTTCTTCTACTAGTGGCAGCGACATGTCATTGCTATGGATGACTATCCCTATGCAGGGATTGATTTCAAAGGTGATCCGTACATGCCACTTTCACCAGGGACTGCCTACGGGGAAATAGGTATGTCAAATGTTTTTAAATATTTTATTTTTTTGTATTTTTGTATAGTGAAACAAAAATATTTTTGGATGATGATTAAGTACTAACTAGACACTTGTGGAATGTAAACGTGGGTCCACGATAGTTGGAAGGGCTTCCTCGACATTGTCAGAGGAACCGAGGAGACGCGGCAATGGGAGGAGAAGCTGAGAGAGTCCTTAAAAACGTGCAGGGAAACCTATCTCATTTGACTCATAGGATTCTCATTTTTCAGGTAGAGGATCTGTCGGAAGCCATGCAGTGACAAGTGGTTGGTGTGCCCAGAGCTTGGGTGCAACTCTTTCGGCATCTCGCAAAAGCCGTAGTTTTTTACCATGATACACATTTGATGCCACAGGCATAGATGTCGTGGATATTGTAGTACCGGCTATATATGTGTATTGAGGGTGTTAGCCCCAATTTTGTACTATAACACCATATTTTTGAAATATATATAAAACAGGGATCTTCGGCTTTACTTGTATTTACAATGTCTACATTGATGATGTTAGCACTAGAAGTCACCTTCAGATTGCATAGAAGGTAAGCCCAGTAACCATCAATTTATGTGAGTGTAATTGAGTTTTAAGAGGTCAAATGGAGAAGACTCAATGATAATAACGTTCTAACTCATAAATATGGACTAGCATGCACAAGCAATTAAGGTCTGGAATCAACTTCAGTCAGTAAGTTGGAGTAAGGGTGAATAGAGGGAAGACTTTGGTGAGGAGAGTGTATAGGTATTTCATGGACATCAGGTCTTCCAGTAGCCTAAGGAGGAAAAACTTAAACACAAGATCCTATTGAATTCAAATCTCAAAGAAACTGAAAGAAATTATAACAACACTATAATCAAACATTCATCATAATACAGTTACAACAATTCATGTGAATCAATCATTCATGAACTATCTCAGTATCATAGGAAAATAATATGGGGTAAGAAAGATGACTTAGATTAATCAAGAAGCCTCAAATCAAGTACATAACCAGAGAACCAATGTTCTTCATCAAAATATTGCAATAGCAGGGAGCCTAGCTCAACCATTCAACCTTAACAAAATACTAAAACTACCTATAGATACTTAAAAATGTTTCAACCACTGGGAGCGTGATTGGACCTCAGCATTTAAAGTTTTCAGTCGGTGCCTTCTCTGTCAAACTATACAGGCCTTCTCATGCCAGACGCGAGCTTGCCTCAGTTATGTGTTTTGGAAGAAAATCTGTCCAGAAGGAAACTTCAGATTGTCAATCTGCACTCACAACCATCTTCAGCCTGTTTTCCATTTATGGGGTGAGACGAGGTTTCAACCACCTCCCCCATTTACATTAACTACCTTCATCAGGATCGGGATGAGGCTTGACACCCATGAATGTTCCAGGTGGTTCCCACAACTTCTCCGAGTCAATCTCGGTACCTTAAGGCCATGCAGATCTTCTTCTGTGACTAATACGGGAACTTTTGGCCTTTGGCACAACTCCTCTCCATCGCTCCTTCTTCAATGTGACCTAGGGCCATGAACCTACGCAATTGTGAAATTGTAGGCATGACCAAGGGTGGTTTGAAAGAAAATCAATTTTGTCCCCACAATTCACCATGAACCGCCACGCATCCCTTTCTAAAAATCACGGTTCCAATTGCGGCCCGCCCTTGAAAATTTAAAAACGTGCACACCTTCCAACCCCACAACGGAGCACGAACATTGATCTTGTGATATGATATGAGGCTTCCTGATCAATGACCCTGCTCTGGAACCTTTTAGATTGATGGATCAGATCTTCTCTTTTCAAATCGACGGGCAAGATCTTCTGTGCGATTCGTTCTTCAGACCTTTCAAACTTAGAACTATATTTTCCCCTAGAAAAACCTCTGGAGATAAGGATCTGATGACGCGTGGCTCCTAGATTTGGATGATCGAGATCTACTTAGGGCCTCTGAACCCTTCAACCAGATCAATGACCCTTCTGCTCCCTCTTCGATCAACAATCGAGATCCACTTTAGGACTTTGGCACTTTGGCGCTTCGACACTTCAGGAATTCCACACACTTCTCACTTCAAAACACCCGAAGCTTATTTCCCTGAACACTTGGATCAACTGCCATCTGTCCCTTTAAATATCAATGACTCATGATCTCTTTGGGCCTTTTTCTTCGACGTTATACTTTTCACAACTTTTAATATTTCGAATGCCCGCTAGCCACTAATCTGAACTCCACATGGAATTCTCGTTGTTTAAAGAAAAACTTGTCTTGTTTCTTGATTCGAGTCTAGAACAAACTTCTCTGAACACTGCGCTTTGACGTTTCTTGTGCATACCACAAACTTGGATGACCTTATTCTTTTGAAAACTATATGTGATAACTTTGTCTCCAAAGGGGATGGCATGCTCCCTGTGAGATGCAAAGAATGTTCAGTTCCAGTGCGTAGCTGTTGGGCTATGGAGTCGAGCTCAAAACTCACATCAAAAAATAGGAAAATATGTACACTACTCTACTAAAATGAAAAACAAACACAATGGCTCCAAAAGGAGATTATTTATATACAATCCTAGGATAACTGATTTTTACAAAGGGCTAGGTGAAATAAAAGTTCCATGATAGCCACCCAGACTGTCTGGTAATATAATTCTTCTTTTTACTGGAAATGATCCAAAAAAGGTAAAGGAAGCATGACAACATAAGGAAAAAATGTCTTGGAACATTGAAAATACCCCCAAATGATGATAAGATGAAACATTTTGCAGGCTCCAATGCTTTTGGAAAACACAGCTCCATATATAACCCCACAGGGTCACAACATTTATAATTAGGAAATCTCAACTGGTAAGAAATTACCCTCTTTCCTTCATTGTTTCTCACCCATCGTTCGATGATCTTAGAGTGTACAGGTGGGTAGAGGATTGATGCAGGGCGACTGATCCCAGGTAATATTTTCTCATTTATAGGTTCTAGACAAGAGATAAACTACCCATTTAACTCTCATATCTTAACTCACATCTCCTCCCTATAAACTCAAGCATAATATATTTTCAAGTAGATCCCATTCCTAGGCTTGGCCAACATATTCCCTTCATAATCTTATAAATCATAGGCTTTGTTTTCTAAGACACATCTCACGATATAAGGACCATGCCACATGGGTTTAAAATTGCCTTCTCCTAGTGTTTATTTGGCTTGATCATATAAGAGGAACAAGTCACCCTCGGTGTACAACCGAGGATAGACAGACTTACCATACTGAACCTTAACACGTCTTTTGTTTTCCTCGATAGTCGTAGATGCATCTCGACATTTCTCGTCAAGACTCTCTAGGTGTACAAGGCGTCGCTCGAGATCAGAAGTATCAGGGAGGAGTGTGAATCCCAACTAAAGAGAAGGGAATTTGCATTCAATAGGTAATATCGAATCCACATCGTGTACTAACTAGAAAGGGGAAAATCAGGTGGCAGTCTTAACCAGGGTTTGGTATGCCCAGAGTGCAGGATATAGCATAATGTGCCAGTCGAACTTACTTTGGCTGACAATTTTTTCCAAAATGGTCTTGAGAGACTTTTTAACGATGTCTACTTTTCCATTTTCCTGGGGGTAATAAGGAGAAGAATGACCATGTCTGAATCACATCTTATATGCTAGTTCTTCCATCATTTCATTCTGAAAGTGACTTCCATGATCAGTCGCAATCTCACTTGGGATACCGAACCGGGCGATAATCTGATTGAATACGAATGAGGCGATAGTCGTCCTATTGGCTTTAAATCTAGGCATGGCCTCTTCCCACTTATTAAAGTAGTCGATGACCACGATAATGTGTTGGTTCCCCCCAACTGCAGCTGGGTTGCAATCCATGAAGTCCACCCCCCACTTGGTGAAGGGACCAATGGTAATGATTGGGTGAAGAGAGTATGGATGCGAGCACATTTTCCAAGTGAAAACCTGGCACGAGTGACACTTCTTAACCACTTCAATACAATCTTTAAAGATAGAAGGCCAGAAATAACCGTCTTGAAAAGTTTTTGGGATGTCACAAGCCCGGATAGGTGACCAACACAGGCCCAACGTGGAAATCATTCAGGATGGACTCGACTTCTCCGTGAGTTAAAAAACGATGCATGATATTGTCTATTCCTCGATGATACAAATGTTGGAAATACTAAAACAACTGAGAGGGGGGGGGGGTGAATCAGTTGTTTATATGCTTAAACAATTTTATACCTTTTAAATAATAATTAATATTTCTTCATGTGTCATCAACCATCATACAACATATGAATAGTAAGAGTAAAGATCATCATTCACACATGAAATACTCACAGAGATAGATTTTCACGAGGAAAACCATAAAGGGAGAAAACCTCTTGTTCTTCGAAATGATAGGCAGTCTTTTTCTGTTCTGTACATCATTTACAATTGAGCACCAACTCAATGTGAGGCTACTACCTCTGTTTTACAAGATGCAAATTGTTTGAGAGTTCCAACTCTCTAATTTCTCTAGCACCCACTAGAAGGAAGCACCAACTCCCTGAGTAATCCAGCACCAACTGGATGGAAGCACCCACTTCCTCATTATTCCAGTACCAACTGGATGGAAGCACCAACTTCCAGTTACACAGGCTCCAACCTGCATAACAGAGAAAATCTATTCTCCCTAGCACCACCCTGCCACCCTAGTTTATCTGGCTGCAACCAGAAGGAAGCTACAACTTCCCGTGTTCAAGCACCCACTTGAACTTCTGAGGACAACAGTCCTCCCGAGCACCTCCCAACCTCCCTATAAGAATTAAATAATGAAAACATAGACAACTTATTCAGATAAATCACTTATTACCATTTCACTCTGTTTTGTAACTCTGATCTTCAATAAATTGTTCTCAACTGTTCTTCTCTGCATATTGTTCTTCAATTCATATCTTCCTCAATAGGTCTGCTCTGCCTCACATTCTGTAATTCTTTTCTTCCTTATCAGGTCTGCTCTGCATCACATTATTTTGTCATTCTATTCTTCTTCTACTCTGCCTGTCATTTGCTCTGTTTCTGATATACATTTCATTTCATTCTGCACATTAATTAAACTTGTTCCTCAACCCTTTCTCCTTTCTCGTTTCTCACTATTTCATCCCTTTTTCCCTACAGAACAACCCACACATACAGTGTCACTTGTTTTCTTTTATACATCCTGCCTTGACGATTCCACTTCCCATCTCCTTCGGCAAGAACAACGACAATTGTCTAAGCAACTGAATCGTCATCTGAAATGCTAACTCATTCTTCATAATGAGTCCGTTTCACTTAACAGAAATCATACTCAGTCGTTAACTGTGAGAGAAAACAATGACCCTCCGATCAATATTTGATCCAACGGTTTAGATCCAATCGGGATTTCACCATCGCGATTTCGGCATTTACGATGTCAAACTTCACTTATAAATTTCGATACACAAAATTCCATATATCGGTCGAATCAACGATCCAGATGTAATTTCGGCTCAACGGCCACGATTATGTCGCGATATCGCATATCGCGATTTTGCAATTTATGTTGCAATCCTTACCATATTCCAATTCGCGAAATTCCGACATAGAATTTGATCAACGGTCCGGATACGATCTCGTTTCAACGGTTACGATTATATCGCGATTTCGACATTTCTAAAGTTGCTAGTTCTTGTCACTTTCAAATCGCGATCCCCGACACTCCATGAGAGTTCAGATCAATGGTCCTGATCATTTCTGGATCTGACGGTCTGGATTAGATCTCGCGATTTGCACATCGCGATTACTCCCACTTCTCCTTGTATTTTAAAATTCGCGCAAATTATCTTTGATCCGACGATGATCGGGTCTTGCGCTTGAATCCAACGGTCACTGAATCATCTCCTCAATCATAACAGTACTCGCACTCTATGTCGAGATTCAACGGTCTAGATTACTTCTAGCTCGACGACTGCGATCAAATCGCGAAATAGTATATCGCGATTTCGGAGTTTTCGTTGTAACTGAACACGGGACTCGTGAAACTCTGATTCCCGATTCCCCGATGAGAAAAACTGTCTTACAAGTGGATGGTCCCGATCTCTGCTTGATTTAACGGCTGCGATCAAATCGTGAAATCGCATATCGCGATTTCGGGGTTTTCGTTGTCGAGTGAACTGGACATTTCAAAGT
>JZKD02S2206607.1:128293-164965 GCA_000966675.3 Picea glauca
GATAAATCACTTCTTACCATTTCACTCTGTTTTGTAACTCTGATCTTCAACAAATTGTTCTCAACTGTTCTGCTCTGCATATTTTTCTTCAATTCATATCTTCCTCAACAGGTCTTCTCTGCCTCACATTCTGTAATTCTTTTCTTCCTTATCAGGTCTGATCTGCATCACGTTCTTTTGTCATTCTGTTCTTCTTCTACTCTGCCTGTCATTTGCTCTGTTTCTGATATACATTTCATTTCATTCTGCACATTAATTAAACTTGTTCCTCAACCCTTTCTCCTTTCTCGTTTCTCACTATTTCATCCCTTTTTCCCTACAGAACAACTCACACATACAGTGTCACTCATTTTCTTTTATACATCCTGCCTTGACGATTCCACTCCCATATCCTTTGGCAAGAACAACGACAACTGTCTAAGCAACTGAATCGTCATCTGAAACGCTAACTCATTCTTCATAATGAGTCCGTTTCACTTAACATAAATCATACTCAGTCGTTAACTGTGAGAGAAAACAGTGACCCTCCGATCAATATTTGATCCAATGGTTCATATCCAATCAGGATTTCACCCTCGCGATTTCGGCATTTGCGATGTCAAACTTCACTTATAAATTTCGATACACAAAATTCCATATATCAGTCGAATCAACGATCCAGTTGTAATTTCGGCTCAACGGCCACGATTATGTCGCGATATCGCATATCGCGATTTCTCAATTTATGTTGCAATCCTTACGATATTCCAATACGCGAAATTCTGACATAGAATTTGATCAACGGTCCGGATACGATCTCGTTTCAACAGTTACGATTATATCGCGATATCGCGTATCGCGATTTCGGCATTTCTAAAGTTGCTAGTTCTTGTCACTTTCAAATCGTGATCCCCGACACTCCATGAGAGTTCAGATCAACGGTCCTGATCATTTCTGGATCTGACGGTCTGGATTAGATCTCGCGATTTGCACATCGCGATTACTCCCACTTCTCCTTGTATTTTAAAAGTCGTGAAAATTATCTTTGATCCGACGATGATCGGGTCTTGCGCTTGAATCCAACGGTCACTGAATCATCTCCTCAATCATAACAGTACTCGCACTCTATGTCGAGATTCAACGGTCTAGATTACTTCTAGCTCGACGGCTGCGATCAAATCGCGAAATAGTATATCGCGATTTCGGAGTTTTCGTTGTAACTGAACACGGGACTCGTGAAACTCCGATTCTCGATTCCCCGATGAGAAAAACTGTCTTACAAGTGGATGGTCCCGATCTCTGCTTGATTTAACGGTTGCGATCAAATCGCGAAATCGCATATCGCGATTTCGGGGTTTTCGTTGTCGAGTGAACTGGACATTTCAAAGTCCCAATGGCCGAATCTCCGATGACTTATCTCCCTCGTAATTTCTACAAATCTGACGGTTGTCGGCCTTTCGAGAAATTTTAATGGGATCCAACGGTCACTGGATCGCTGTCTTCCTTCTTCTCTGCAAACTCTTGTTGCACGTGTTTTCTTCAATGTTATTCCTCCTGAGCTTTTACGTCCTAATCCCCAAGAGGTTTTATCCTTCATATCCTGCCATCTCTGCTGTTTCCATCAATGAAAACAACCATCAACACGCATTCGTTGCTTGTTCAATATTTGCCAACAACAAAGTGTCATCGATGATAATATAATTATTATCTTGGTATATTACATGTTGTCGCTCATCTCGTGAGAGATGCTGAGGAAACTTAAAAGTTTGAAGATAGAGAACAATGTCTCCATACCAGAGGTGGGACGACGCGACAAGAAAAATGTGTTCATCTGCAAATGAATCAACATGGATAACATCCTCATATAATCGTGGAAATTTGGATATTAACTCCGCAAAGACTAGTGATTTCTTGTATTTCGTAGAAGAGAATTCAAGATCAAATTCTTGTAAAATGACAATCCATTTATTATATTTTCCCCCTATGATATGCTTGGTAAGGAAGAATTGAAATGGATTGACATTGGAAACCACATTAGTCTTGCAAAGTACTATATAATGATGTAAATGTTGGACTGCATGAACGACAACCAAATCTATCTTTTCAATGTGAGAATAATTGAGCTCAGGACCAACTAAGTTTCGATTAAGATAGTAGATGACGTGCTCGTGGATTTCATCAGCCTCTTGAACCAAAACCATACCAACTGTCTCCTCAGATGCGATGATATAAAGCAAGAAATCCCTACTATAGTCGGGAGACTTCAGTGGAGGAGTTGATACCAAGGCTTTCTTCAAAGAATTGAAGGACTCTTAGGCTCACTCATCCTAGATAAAAAGTGTTTCCTTCTTCAAAAGACACATGAAACCCTTAGTGATATTGGCATAATTTACTATAAACCGATGTAGAAAGTTATCTTTCCCCTGTAAACCTTGAAGTTGTCTAATAGTGTGTGGGGGAGGAAATCAAAGTATTACCTCAACCTTTAACTAATATACCATGATCCCGATATTAGATACTAGAAATCCCAAAAGACAACCAGACCTAATGCAAAAGATGCACTTATGAGGGTTTAACCAAATTCTATAATAACGACACCTTTCAAAAACAAGCCGAAGGTGTGTAGCATGATCCGCTTTCTTACGAGAGTGAGTAGCGAGATTATCCTGGTAAGATTCGACTATATTCTTACGATCATGGAATGAAAAGGTCATGGCACATTGGAAGGTTTCTCCAGTGGTTTTAAGTCCGAAAGACATTTTTCGATATGCAAAAGTACCCCAAGGACAAATAAATTTCATCTTGTGTTGATCCTCAGGTTTAATTTGAATTTGGTTATACCCTGAAAATTTTTCCATAAAAGAAAACACTTCGCTTCCCACACACTCATTGAGAATATGATCATTGAAAGGTGTCATGAAGTTGTATTTAGGATAGGCCTTGTTCAGGTCATGAAAGTCCATGCATACATGGATAGTTCCTTTCTTTTTATTCACAGGAACGAGATTGGATACCCATTCATTCAAGGGAATCAGGTAGATGAAACCAACATTAAGTAGCTTCTCCACCTCCGCATTAATAGCAGGGGCCTTCTGGGGATTGGTAGATATAATACGTTGTCGAACAGGTTTAGCATCCGAATATGTTATAATCTCTTGCTCAACAATACGAGGGTTGATTCCTAGCATCTCTTCATATGACCAAGAAAATACATCTCATAATTCCTTAAAAAGTTTGGTGTAGATCAAGATTTCTTATGGCGAACAATCTGCACCGATATGTATGTTTTCAATCTTACCAGGGGTATGACAGATATCGATCGTGACGGTAGGAGAAATACTCGCCATATTTCCTTCGAAATAAATTCCATGAATATGAAGTGGAACTACGACGTGACCGACTATCTCACTCAAAGTAGATCAAAATTTATCTTGTTCGATTCTTTCAAGCTCTAGGAGAAAATAAGAGTGGTGGTGCATATCATCCCAATGTCTATCGGAACCATTCATGAATTTGATGATAGCTTCATCTGAAGGAAAATTACCATCGAGGAAGTCATGTGAACAAGATAATGAAGTGTCCCACATGGGCCTAAGAATGGGATCCTCCTCGTCCTTCGGTGAGGTAACAGGATCGAGATCGGTGGAAGAGTCAAGAACATATTGATATGCGATCTCCACTACTGATAGTGGCATGGAAATTCCAACATGCGAGTGACCTTCACAAGACAAAGTCGGGGAAGGTAGGGTCCACAGATCACTAAAATAGGAAGTACGAAAAGGAATGAACCTCCCTTTTGAAACGGGCCTACTAGACATGGTGTAAACATGGTGAATCGATGTCGTGAAGTCGAAAGTACCCATCAGGGAAGAATACATTCCAACATCAATATTATCAATTCTCATTTTAGAATTTTCGATCATAGGGATCGACGGTCCAACAAATGCATTGGGACTAGCGTACACAAAGGATAACTAGTCGATCGTCATGATCTTCCCTTCATGAGGAAAAAAAAGAGTACAAAAGATGAATGATATGACAAAAACCATAGCATAGTTCCAATTACATCCTAGTAACAAGTTATAATCAAGAATCGAATCAACTACCTTGACCTCCACCTCTATCGTCTTCCCACCTAACTATATCAGAAAGGCTAGAAGAATACCACGAGGGCGGAAGGAATGACCGTCAAAAGTAGTCAACATATTCGATGATTTAGAAAGAGTCGGAGAACTGAGAGATTTCCAACAGATCAAGGACATCACACATGCAACAAAGCCTTCATCAAAAACCTCATGTTTGATGGTATACTTTGATTATCCCACATGGATTTGGAATGCCACATGGTAAGGAAAGCGAGGCTTCACATCTGTGATGTCAAACTTGATAAATTTTGAGCCACTAGGTTCTAGAGCTCCTAACGTAGATAGTAAGGCATTCCTATGTGAAGGACACATCTGGAGTACCTCCAAATCCAACATAGCACAAGGGATTTTACCCAGGTCAATAATAGAGTAGTTTTGGGTGGCTCTAGCATTTGGATTGTGGGTAGAGCGCTTGAGTACTCCTTTCAGAATACAAGGTAGTGGATCTGGTTTTTCAATATGTAAAGTCATCTCCAGAGGAGGGGGAGGATATTATAGACCATGTATAGCCTATGAAGAGCTATAATATCTATATTGATTGGATACATTAAATTTTGCATCGACCATATTGATACAAAAATGGTCATCATCTTGCAATGACAGGGTTTGACTCCCACCAACCGCATTTCCATCATTTGAGGAGCTCAATGTCATGTGCTAGTTATGTGGAAAAGGATTCATCATCACGATGGGAGGAAGAGATAAGAGCCTCACAGCTTCCGCAATTTTGGGGCATAAATAAGTAAGGTGATCGTCTGTGCAAAGATTACAGGGAAACTTCACCTTACGTCTTTCTCTCTTTCCCTCTCCAACGTTATTATTCGTGTTTTCATTATTACCATTGTCCTTGGGTTTATTATTAATTTTCCCACCCTTACGATTATTACGTCCTTTCTTATTAATCTTGCCTAGTTGTTGGTTACCATTTGGGTTGGATGACGTTTGCACGGAATGTACATCCACCGAAAGAGTGGGATTGGAAGACACATACAAAGTTGTCCCTCCTGCTGACTAGTTTAGAGACAACTCTTTCAAATGGCTTGTCACTGAGTCTACGGATTTTATGTTGGAAAAGCCTACAATGCCATCAGCATGAGGTCTGAGATTTTTTCTAGGGTCATAATTTGACCATGGTGCGTCCGAACAAATTTGGTATAACATCCCAGATTGAGCATATATAAGATCTCACTGTTGGGATTTAAAGATTGCTTCTTCCTCAGTGGTAACCCCAAATGTAGCAACATCCTTTGAGATAGGAGGATGAAAATACTTAAGAAACCATTATAAAATAAAGGTCGGGGGTATGGAGGTCTTAATCAACCTATTCCATCTACGCCACTCTTGGATATGATCCAAGATATGAGTGGATGTGTCCTGACGTAAAATCAACAGAAGTTCTAGGCCAACATCATAACGAACCGAAAATTGGAAGTGGTCAAGGAAGACCAACACCATCTAACTAAAGGTCCCATATTTCCCCCTAGGTAGCTCGATATACCATTTTTGAGCGAACCCAATGAGGGTGTATTGAAATAATCTTAACCAAATGGAATTGTCATTAAGGGAATTCGAGAAGCACGATAGGTGAAAGTTAGTAACGTGATCACCAGGATCCTTGCCATTCTTACCTTCAAATATTGGAATTTCTGAAGGAATCTTGGTGGGGATGGGGGGCCATGTAGGATCATGAATCACAAGGTCATTCATCAACTTAGACATGTCTAGCAGATTAAGCGTGGCCAGAAAAGGGAGACAAGGTTGTGACATCTGGCCCCAAGCTCCCAGGAAAGATTGTGTTTAAGGAAATGCAACCCATCCAGGGTTCTGGTAAGCACCATGGCCCTGTCTATCATTGTAAGACCCTCCTTCAGGATGATTCATAAAAGGTTGGTTAGGCATCATTCCCATAGGAATATTCTGATGGGGGTTATAAAAATTGCCCCCAGCCGGATTGGATCTGAGTTGGGGGTTGCCAAAAATGTTAAACTGACCTCCTTTGGGTGTGAATCCAGAGGATAGAGGTGGATTTGTCATGCCAAATATATTTTTCAAAATCATCACCAAGGAGGTAGGGGTATAGGATGGAACTTGAGCAAAATATTGTCTACTAGGTTGATTTCTCCACCCAGAAGTAAGAGGATTATACCCAGGGTTAAAAGAAGGACCGCCTCCCATATTAGGAGTCATTTGAGGGATTTGAGAACCACCAAACACAAATGGAGTATAAGGTGGTTTAGTGCCCCCAAGCCCAATTCTAGCATTAGGGCTAGCAGCTGGGATGGAGTTCGAAAAATGTGAAGTAAAGTTTGACGTACCATTGGAAAAAGGACTAGAGGCCATAGGGATGGACTGAACATTATAGCTCGGTGAGTGACCAAGAGACCCAAAAGGGTTCGAGGCAAGAGATTGAGCATTCATTATAGGCCGAGCCATAGTAATGATAGGTTCCTCTGGCACTACAACCATTGTGGTTATAGGATTCGAAGGGGTGCCATTAACTATAGTGGGTGTGGGAGTCGAAGAGCTCTTAGTGTTATGAAGACTAGGTTCAGTACTCATCCTTGTAGAATCACAAGTCTGAACAGTGGATGTGTGTGTACCACGTCTAATAACTCTATGTCTTTTTTTTTATGAGGGAAAAACTCTCTATGGCCAGGGTAAACCACAACAGATAGGTATGCCTGTAGAAATCTACTCAATTCCAACATATACTATATAAACCAATGTGCAAGTGAGATAAGAAATAAGCCTACCTTGTTCCAATGTTTGATTATGTTCCACCATTGAGCACTTTGACTCAAAGATTTGTACCTACAACAAGTTCTCAAAAAGAAAGTAGAGAAAGTATATAGTGATAATGTAAAGGGGTTAGCACATTAGATATCATAATCCATTAATAAACATTACAAATATTCCCATGGATAATAATCATATATTTGCATGATACCAATTGGAAGGGAAATGAGTATTTCTATTAATAAATGATCAACAGAAGTGAAAACATTATAGACTTCTGTGTTGGCACGGTTCAAAACTAAGAAACCAAGTTCCTTCCAACTAGGCCTACACCACTTCAATTCTCCACCAAAGGCAAGCTCATAGAAAAGAGACAATGAGGTTCTCTCAACGATAGGGAAAGATCTTGGGAGCTGAACAATGTGTTCAGACTTGAGGTATAAAGGGATGTAGACTCAATATGAAGTAATTTCTCCAGAGTAACTTTTCTCTCAAATTTGAATGATTTCTCCTATTTTCCATAGCTCAAAATTGTGTTCTTATAGACTTCAAAATGAAACTGAAGGGTCGAGTCGGAACATTTCCAGTATATGGAAGGCCAAGGATCATAGATATCCTGTTGTGACATGGAAACCCAACTTCATTTTTGTATTTTCTGGCACAAATCTTGATGTATGCAGGATGTAGTGGAGAAGCCTGTGTATATTTATGTTGTATAGTAGATAGGGCATGTACATGTGGAAAAAAATGTATTTTTAGCTCTGGATTCATCAAAAAAAGGATGACAAGTCTGCATAGGAAAATGGAAAAAGGCCCTTTGTGCAAGATAGCTATGGTGAGGAAAATCTTTCTCTAACAGATTCCCCCTAATTTGTGAGATCAAAGGAATATTTGCAATGGCTGAAATATATTATAAATAACCCAGAAGTGGAGTGGTGTAAACCCAACTGGAAAGACTAGTTTCTCATTACATTTTTCTTTGACTTTAAATACATGGTTGTCGATAGAATACACTGTAGATCCATATGGAAAATATACCAAATATGTGTCTGTGGCCATGAATAGGCAAATACAAATGCAGTTATATTCCAAAAGATGTCATAATCACGAACAAGGCCCAGTAGAACCAGACTCAAAAACCAATCTGAAGATATCTGTATACAATGGAGTATAATCTGATGTCCCTTGATTACTGTAGTCAAATAGGTGTTGGTCTAATGAAAAGGAAGCAACAACTTAGGAAAGTTGTGGCCACATAGTGATGTCTTCAGGTCTTCTACCCATCCGCCAAAGGTGCAAGTCTACATCATGTGAATAAAGGAGTTGAGGTCGAACATAATGAGACATCGTTTGATTACTGGTCATTTAGGTATACCGTTAACAAATGTGAGACAACCTGCCAATAATGAAAGTAGGTATCAAGGCACCGAGTACATTCCTACAAGTTTGAATAAAGGATTCGATGTCAAACACCTAAGGAATCCATTGATCATGATACATTGATGTATTACCATCTGTCAATGGCAAGAGAACCTGCCACTAATGACTGTAAGTCTCAAGGTACTCATAGAACTCTAGGTCTCATATCCAGAATAAATGAGCTGAATTCGATGGAAAGAGACCTACTTAAAGGAGAGCATCAAGGCATCTCTCATCAGCCAACATGAGGAACAAAGAAGGAGCTTCATAATTTGGTGGAGATTGGATGAAGAACATGTTCATGAACCAATGACCCTGTGCATCTTTCACGTGTGACAAATGAAAGGGGTACATGAAAAATACCCTCTGAATAGAAGCCAACGATGAAAACTGCTAACAAAGGCGAGGAAACCACTAATAAGGCTAATGGAATCAAAGACACTACATGATTCACAAAGTGTGAATAGATGTCTTGTCTTCAAACACAAGGGAAACCACCCAGTCAACGACCAATGATGAAATGTCGACTGTTAGGTTCAAGGTGACCTACCAATGATTAAAGTAGGGCTAGGGTGCATGATAAGACCATAGCATCATGTGATGCTGAGACAAATTGAGGGTATGGCCGACACGCAAAGTCAAGAGTTCTGAGGAATGGCTGACATAGGTTGATAGACTTCCTTTGAACAAGAGCATGAGACATATGGTGGACTCCGACATCATAGACTCAATGAAATGACTATTATATGCAGGATGCATCAATAATGTTCTCTATAGGGACTGGAAGAGTAACCAGTCAGTAGAGAAAACTTTGTAATGAGATCATCTTCCTAAGGCCATGCTAAACCCAAAATTATGATGACACAAGGACTCAATAATTTTGTGCTATGTTCAAAGGTGACATGACTGCTACCAATTATAATATAGTACTCCCTTCCTGCCCATCTTTTTTTGTTTTCTCATAACAAATGAATGCTATGATACAGAGGAGGAAACAAGTGTTGCAAGTAAGGAAAACTAGTTCCAACAGTTGATCGTACCTATGCTCAATGGAAGGAAATGCATGCAGGAGATGGACACTCGGGGTGATGTTTCCTCTGGGTATAGGGTGTAAAATTGCGAAAGATATAAACAAGGCTCTGCTTGGTTGAGGATGCAAAAATTTCTTAGTCAACGGTTTATAATGCAAAGTGAGAACCGGCTAAAGGCTCAATACTGCAAGCGAGGGCATGAGATGCAATCACAACTTGACGCCAAAAAATATCCTTTTTTTATGTCTTCTAGTCTACTTGGTGTGAAAATGGGGTAAACTTGTGCCAAATAAACATCTTTTCAAATCCAATTTACAAGTGTGAAAAAGACAAGTTCACTAGGTGATCTTTTCTATTTTTTGTAATGAGTCGGAAAAGAGCTTAACTAGGACTCATGACCTTTCAAATCCAATTTAACGAGTGTGAAAGGGACAAATCACTTGAAAATATTTTCGGTTTTTATACGAGTCGAAAAAGAGCTTAAATAAGACTCATTTTTTGGAGTCCTAATCAACATGTAAAGGAGGAGGCCAAGGCTCTCATACCAGTCTTCTGCGGAAGGTCAGTATCTTACAGATAGTTGACAAAAGATTGGGAAAACCCAAAGCTCTCCAAGTTAAGGAGGAGAAAGTGCTAACAGAGTATATAGTCTCTGTGATGGTTCGAATAATGTCTCTTGCTATAAAAGACATAGGTGTGGGTATGGGATGCCCCATCGTGTCATCCCAATCAAAGGGAACCTTGTCAGGACATGGAGGGAGAGCATTCAAGGGAAGAATAAATCTCTCTCATTCAGAAGGAGTAGGATTAGGAATGTTGATGATGTACCTGAAGGACACATCACTCTCTTCAGTAGGATTGACCAAATATTTCACTGGTGTGACCACTTCTTCAATTATAGGTTGAAGAGGATGCATAGTGATGGGGACAAGAGACGCCTCACCCTTGACAAGGGGTGAGGTCGGGAGGGGATCGCAGTGGTGGGATCACCGAGTTGATCAAAGGAGAAGTAGTGTTAGGAGAAACCACTGATGTCTCTGAATATGAAGGGCTCTTGGGTGAGCCCCAGGCTTCTAGTATCTTGGTAGTAGCCGGACAAAAATGAGTAAGGTGACTTCCTTCACAAGTCCTGCAAAGGAATTTAGGATTACGTCTGAGACGTCTAGGCTTCTCGATGCTCCCAACATTGTTTATAACGGCTGGTGACAGGCTCTCGTCGTGACTAACATAGGGAATATAATATTCTCCTTCATGATTAATAGAGGTTGGAGATGTCACACAACTATGATTCAGGGTGAATATGATGGTTCCCCCAACATAATTGGCAGAGGTTGGGTGCGAGTTGTCGACATAATTTGTAGAAAATGTGGACCCATCTCTGTCATGGCTGGAAGAGGTTGGTGATGGAGCACCAGTATGACTGACAATAACTTGGCTAGTGGTAGATTGTGGCATTTGATGCCAAGGTCCGGGGAAAGATTGGTTTTGAAACATTGCAGGTTAGGAAGAATCCTAGTATACCCCATGCCCCTACCCAGAAGGGTGGGATCTTGCGCTAAAATGGATTGAAGAGGTTTGGACGGGAATCATCACTGAGGTATGCAAAGGGACTGAGGTCGGATAAGAATTATTCGAGTGATGATATATGTTTCCCCCTTGTGAAGGGGTCCCATAAATAGGGTAGCTCGAACCATAAAATTGATTTTCCCCATACGAAATACCTAGAGGCACTTGAGGGCCTATCATGGAAAAAGTATTTGTAGGAACTGACATGGTAGATGAAAGATACGTGGATGGGTCATAATAAGTGGGATAAGTACCCATATGAGCATCGGTTCCTACAAGATCATAGCTACCATTGGATCCATAAGGGGTAAGGAATGACTCATATCAAACGAAGAAGTAGGTATCAGAGCCATGATGCCCCCAGATGCAATGCTAGGATTCATATATGTGGACCAGGGGGAGGATTGCATGAGTGAAGACATGTCAACAGAAAAATTACTAGAGACCCAAGGCGCGGACTGAGTGTTTTAGTTATGCAAGCTATTGTAAAAAGAGGAAGGATCCATCCCCATGAAATGAGTTGGCATCATGGGTTGGGTGGCAGTAAATGAGGGATAAATAGAAACTCCACTATCCATGATTATTAAACCTAAAAAAAGAGACTCCTAAGGTCAACTAATAGTCAAAGAGCATACCAAAAGTCAAACGATCAATATGCATGCAAATGGGATAAAGTGGTTGAGTGGACTCCCTCACTAAAGAAGGTATGTCTTGTCCAAGAGGGACTTGAGACTCCCCGCTAAAGTTTGGAGGTAACAAAATCAGTTATAGGGGCCCTCATGGGCTTAACAACCAGTCAGTCAGATCCCCCCAGAGAGGTAATCCTCCATAAAGGATGTGTGTTGTCCGACCCCTATCTGACCCATGGGACAAGGAGAATAACCCCTGCAAGTAACCTATGAGATACCTAAGTCAAGCAACTAATAAACCACTATATAACTGATGCAAAAGCGAGCAGTCGTAATTCTGGATTACCGTATGGGTAGGGTAGAAAATCCCAAAACCTTGAAAGCATCGCGTCTCACAGAGGTAAGAGTACTAACAAGATCCCCAAATATGAATAAATCCACAGAAATATCCTTGATGCTAGGCAAGTATCCGAGGGTTATCCCTTCAACTAACTTTGCGTGACCTTGTGATTAACTCTAGTGTGAGTGGAGCCTCCTAAGCTTACCAATTATACAATGGAATTCTCAACTCCTTGTCTTAGACACATATGTTGATTTAATTTCCTTGGAGAAGTTTACTCACAAAATTTTATTCCAAGGCACTAAATCCTAGACTAGTTTGTGCACCCTAAAAAAATAAATCATGACTAATCAATTTTAGTTTAAAGCATAAATTTTATTGGTCATGATTACTCAAAAAGGTATGGAAGAGAAACTCATGATGTTATGACTCTTCAAGAAAATAAATATGAATATAATGAAAAGTCTAACTTTAACTTTTCAATGAATGGTATGCGTATAAAAATAGTGCAATTTTCAATTTCAACTCTGCAATTCAGAAGTAAATGCAATCTTTCACTAAATGCACTAAGCTAATGATAAAGATTCAAAGACAAAAAATGCCAACCATTGAAAAATGCCTATTTTTTAGTATTTTCAATATACTAAAAAGAAAATGCATGGACTGATAAGCAACTTGATATATAAAATTCTACTATGTATAAAAGAAATAGCTCAAGTAGAATACCAAGTAGCCAAGCAAATAGCCCAGAGTACAAGGACAATAAAAAAATGAGAAGATGAGAAAGACTAAGCCCAAAAATTCAACTCCAAACAGGTTTCCTGTCAACCCAAAGAAACTCAACAGGAACTACAGAGACCTAAGAAGGCTCAACAATCATCAAATCTCACTCAGCAGTCACCAAACCAAGAAAACAAGCAAGGGAAAGTGGTATATGCGACTATTCAGGAGAAAAGCACATATATACATAGCTTGCAATGAGACAACATGCATGTATACGCGATTGTCAAGGAAAAATGCACGTACAGGCTTTAAAACAAGGCCAGGCAAGGGAAAAATTCTAAAAACTCAGACCCATAGTGAACAAAATCTGTCAAGCAGTGATATGACAAGAACCAAAAAGGAAAAAGAGAAAGGCAAGGAGAAAAAGTACTTCAAACCCTTAGAATGAAGATCTCTCCCCAATGGATTCACCAATTTTGTTACGAGGGAAAAAATCTCTATGGCCAAGGTAAACCACAACAGATAGGTATGACTGCAAAAATCTACTCAATTCCAACATATTCTATATAAACCAATGTTCAAGTGAGATAAGAAAGAAGACTACCTCGTTCCAATGTTTGATGATGTTCCATCATTGAGCACTTTGACCCAAAGCTTTGTACCTGCAAAAAATTCTCAACAAACAAGTAGAGAAAGTATATAGTGATAATATAAAGGGGTTAGCACATTAGATATCATAATCCATTAATAAACATTACAAATATTCCCATGGATAATAATCATATATTTTCACGATACCAATTGGATGGGAAAGCAATATTTCTATTAATAAATGATCAACAGAAGCGAAAACATTACAGACTTCTGTGTCATCATGGTTCAGAACCAAGAAACCAAGTTCCTTCCAACTGGGCCTCCACCACTTCAATCCTCCACCAAAGGAAAGCTCATATAAAAGAGACAATGAGTTTCTCTCAACAATAGTGAAAGAGCTCGAGGGATGAACACTGTGTCCAGACTTGAGGGACAAGAGATGCATACTCAATATGAAGTAATTTCTCTAGATTAACTTTTCTCTCAAAGTTGAATGCTTTCTCATGTTTTCCATAGCTTGGAATTGTGTTCTTATAGCCTTAAAAATGAAACTGAAGGGTCGAGTCAGAACATTTCCAGTATATGGAAGGCCAAGGATCAGAGATCTCCTGTCATGACATGGAAACCTGACTTCATTTTTGTATTTTCTAGCACAAATCTTGATGTACGCAGGTTGTAGTGGGGAAGCCTGCATATACGCATGATGTATAGTATATAGAGCACGTATATGTGGGAAAAAATGTATTTTTGTCTCTAGATTCATCAAATAAAGGATGACAAGTCTGGATAGGGAAATGGAAAAAGGCCCTCTGTGAAAGATAACTATGGTGAGGCAAATCTTGCTCTAAGACTTTTATAAGGAAAAGACTTGAAATCCCGAGGTAACTGTAACAAGCGACAGGACCGGCGGGGACACTGGTTCAACTCCACGATGACTTAAGAATCTAAAGAAAAAAATAAATCCTAAGGCCAAATAGTAATCAAAGAGCACACCAAAATTCAAACGACCAATATGCACATAAATAGGGTAAAGTGGTTGAAAGTGGCCTCCCTCCCTAAAGAAGGTTTGTCTCACCCAAGAAGGGCCTGCAACTCCCTACTAAAGATCAGAGGTAACAAAATCCGTTATAAGGGACCTCATGGGATTAACAACCAGTTGGTCAGATCCCCCCAAAGAAGTAATCCTCCATAAAGGTTTTGTTTTTTCCGACCCTTATCTGACCCAGGGTACCTATAGAATAACCCCTGCAAGTAACCTATGTGGCACCTAAATCAAGAAAATAAGCAACCAATGTATAACCTATGCACATGCAAGCAGTCGTAAGTCAGGGCCACCGTATGGATAGGGTAGTAAAGCCTGAAACCTTGAAAGTACCACCTCTCATGGAGGTAAAGGCACCAGCAAGATCCCTATATACGAATAGATCCCTAGAAATATATATGATGCTAAGAAGGTATCAGGGGGATATCCCTTCAACCAACCTCGCATGACCTCATGATTAACTTCGATGTGAGCGGAGCCTCCTGATATTACCAATTATACAATGGATTTCTCCACTCCCTTTGTCAGACACATATGTTGATTTAATTTCCTTGGAGAAGTTTACTCACAAAATCCTATTCCAAGGCACTAAATCCTAAGCTAGTTTGTGCACCCTAGAAAATAAAATCATGACTAATCAATTTTAAATTAAAGCATTAATTTTAGTGGTTGTGATTACTCAAAAATGCATGGTAGTGAAACTCATGATGTTATGACTCAGCAAGAAAAGTAAATATGAATAGAATGATATGCTTCTCAAAACAAATGCAATTTTCAATTTCAACACTGCAATTCTGAAGTAAAGATGCAATATTTCATTATATGCACTAAGCTATTGACAAAGACTCAAAAGATAAAAATTCCAAGCAATGCAAAATGACTAATAATTTTGTATTTTCAATATAATCAAAATGAAAATGCACGGACTAAATAGAAACTTGATATATAAACTCTACTGTGTATAGAAAGATATAACTCAAGCAAAATACCAAGGAGAAGAACACTCAACCCAATGTACAAGGACAATCAAAATGAAAAGATGATGAGAAAGACTCTGCTTAAAAATTCAACTCCATACAAGTTCCCTGTCATCCCACAAGCACTTAACAGGCACTATAGAGACCCAATAAGTCTCAACAAACATCAAATCCCACCCAACAACCACCAGACCCAACAAACAAGAAAACAAGGTCGATGTACGTGACTTATCAAGGAAACAGAGCATATGTACGCAGCTTGCATAGGGACATCCTACGTATGTACGTGACTGTCAAGCCAAAAACCACGTATATGTTTCAAAAACAAGGTCAGGAAAGGGAGAAAGATGAAAAAATCAGACCCAGAGTGAACGGAGGATGTCAAGCAATAATGCGACAAGAACGCAATAGGAATGAGAGTAATATAAGGAGAAAAGTACTCCAAACCCTAAGAAAGAAGATTCAATCCCCGGTATGGTTGCCAAATCTGTTACGAGGAAAATCTCTCTGTGGCTAGGGTAAACCACAACAGATGGAAATGACTATAGAAATTGACTCTCTTCTCAAGTACGTTATGTAAAAAAATATGCTAGCAAGATAAAATAAAAGTCCTACCTCATCCAGACGTTCGATGAAGTCCACCGTTGAGCACTTGACCCAAAACAATATACCCACAACTAGTCCTCAACAACCAAGAAAAGAAATCATATGGTGATAATAAATTATGTTAGCACATTCAATAGCATAATCCATTAATAAACATGACAAATACATCCATGGAATAATAATTCAAATATTTTCAAAATATCAATTGGATGGGAAAAGAGTATTTCTATTAATATATGATCAGCAGAAGTGAAAATGTTACAGACTTCCGTGTCGACACATTTTGGAACCGAGAAACCAAGTTCCTTCCAGCTGGGCCTCCACCACTTCAATCCTCCACCAAAGGCAAGCTCATAAAAGAGAAACAATGAGGTTCTCAATCAATAAGGGAAGATCTCGGGGGATGAAAACTGTGTTCATACTTAAAGAACAAAGGGATGCAGACTTAATATGAAGTAAATAATTTCTCCAGAGAAACTTTGCTCTCAAAGTTGAATTCTTTTTCCTCTTTCCATAGCTCAGAATTGGCCCATTTATAGCCTTCAAATGGAATTGAAGGGCCGATTTGGAACGTTTCCAGTATATGGAAGGCAAAGGATCATAGATCTCATGTTGTGACATGGAAACTTGACATCAATTTCATTTTTGGCACAAATCCCCATGTACGCAGGTTGTAGTGGTGCAGCCTGCATATACGTATGTTGTATAGTGGGAAAGATGCGTACATGTGGAAAAATATGTATTTTTAACTCTGGGATTTACCAACAGGGATGAAAAGTCTACATGGGGAAATGGAAAAAGGTCTTCTGTGAAAGATTGCATAGGGTGAGGCAAATGTTTATATAATAGTAATTGTTCTTGTTCCAGGAAGGTACCTGATACATCATTTACTTCCTCAATTTCACAAATGTAGACCTTGACTTAGGTGACCAAGAAAATGGGTGGTAGGATTGGCTACAATACTTGCTACTTTGATCCCTTGAGGTAACTGGGAAATCCTCTCCTATGGTGGACCTCCTCCATCACTAAAACAAGGGGATTTATTACTAAGGTGAAAGTGGTAGGATTTCCTATAGTTACACAAGATTTGGTAATATTGTTTTGGGATTTTCAGAGTGACAAATCCTAGGATAATATTTTGGCATCGTTGTCGGGAAGGATTGAGTCATTCTCCTCAATGAAATATCTTTTGGTAAGCTTCGCCCGAAGCCCTTATATTACAATCTTACCTAGTGACTCCACTAAGGGTGAATCCCTCACTGCCTTTGATAATTCTAGAAGGGTTATCTGGAAACTTCGTTGATGACAAACCATACCAAACACCATTATAAAAACCAACTTGTTTTCCCATGGCTTCTCCAAGATGGGATCCAAGATATATATTTATACCCTTGGACATAGTAAAATCCCAGGGTACCCTTTATGATTACTTCATGAGTACAAAAATAAATGGTTGGACAAGTTTTCTGGTGATGATGACACTACTACTGAAGAACAGATGATTAATTTCCAAGATTTATTTTAATTGCATCTCATAGATGATGAAGCTGAACATTTGGTGATGAAAATTTTCCCACCCACTCTTCATGACGCTACTAAAATATGGTATGATGGTCTCCCTGATAAATGAATCGAGACCATGGAACAATTTGAAGAGACCTTTCTAAATATATTGGGAACTGGACAATACCCTAACATGTCATTTCAATGTTCCATGATGTGAAAAAAGAAGAAATTTATGAAGAGGGTCACCAATGCCTTAGAGAGGAGAAAGAATTACCTCATGATTTTGACGTGGACTATGAAGAAGATCCTCATGAAGATGAAGTTCTAGTGTCTACTCCTCCTTTTGTTGAATTCATCCAAGCCTCCATGCCTCCTACACATAAATAATAGAACCTGGTAAGTTACACTCATTTTCAGGATTTCAATGACGTTCTATTCTATGTTTCGGAAAGGGAGGAAGTGTTGGAGGAACCCTTGGATGCACTATACCCTTCATGTATAATAAAAGTAATGATGTGATTAAAAATATTGACGAGTTTATGCATGCTGGGAGATGTAAATGGGATGTGATTTTTCATGATGGAGATCCAATTTACGACATTGTAGGTAATTTTCAATTGTTTCCTTTACAACAACTATGTGTGATTGCTACTAATTCAGATGTTTGGCAGTGTGAAGATGACAAGATTAAAGATTGGTTCCAATCACCCAAGGATGAATTACTGCAACATTCCCATGATGAATTATGGTCATACCCTAGGTGTTTCATATATACTTTTTTGAGAACTTGGATTTACTCTACGAAGGGGATTTTCAATCACCGTTGTGATTTGATTTTTATGAGGGTAAGGCCATGATTTTCCCAAGGAAGGATTTTTATGACAAGATTTTTCATCCTTCCTCTTTCCCTTCATTTTTTTATGTCACTAAGGATGTAGTTGGGAAACACATTCATTTTCTCGATCTATCTCCGGGGAAAATTGATTTCTTATAATTTAAGGGTAAGTTGAGTTCTTTAAGAAAACGTTTGACATATCAATATCTCAACCTTCCTCTAAGTAGCTATCAATCATCCTCCACATTCTTGTTCATCCATTCTCAAGCCTTGGGGAGTGATAAGATTCAGGGAAGTCAACATTCTGAATATTTGAACCAACCTTATGAGTATCTATATTATCACAACCCTATTCAAAGGTGGATTGAGAATTCTTGTGCTAATGTGACTTGGCATAGTTTTGTCCCACCCTCCCACCTCCATGAGTTAGAATTTATAACTAGTTATGACATAATGTATGCTCTTAATCATGTTCCTTTGTGCTTGAATAATTCTTGTTTTGGATTATGATGAATCACAAGGGTAGGTGTTGTGATACAATCCTAGCATGGTTGTATTGGTTATATGATTATACCTAGCATTGAGACTAACCTAGATTAGGTCGGTAGGTTAGGTTGGGAATTTGCATCCTACATTGCATTGTATATATGTTGCATATTGCATATCGTGGTGGTATATTTTCATTTTTCTTTGGTTTCCATGCATGCCTATGATTTACATATTCTTTTATTTCATCATTGCATATTTATATGTCACACTTTCATGTTTTTCATGCTCATAATGATATGTTAGAATAAAAATGTGTTGGTTATAAATTCCCTTCTCGGGTTATCTAAATCATTGACCCAAGTTTCATGTCATTCAGGGTTCCAACAAAGCCTCTAAAACTATCGGCCCTCCTGGTAAACCATAAGGCAACAGAGAACCTGGAAGGCGTTGCGCAGTCTCACCCAAGATAGCTTTAAATGGGTAGTTGTAAGACTCAGGTGTTTACATCCTAAGACAGAGTAGGGGATAGGGTTTTCTTGATTAAGGCCAAATACCGTGAGCTGTAAGGGAAACTACTTGTTCCTTGGATTTGGATACATTGTTAGGTAGCTAGAGAGGTAGTAGTGGGGGACCAGAGGACCCATTGTGATAATAGTGGAGGTCATTCAATTTAAGGTGGAATAGGTCCACTATATTATTAAATAAGGCCCACTATGGTAGTTAGATATAATAAATGGGTAGTTTGATATAATAAATGTAAGAGGACTTCTTAGAAGGTTCTACTTCTAGAAGATTCCTCATCTAGAATGTTCTTAGGTGATGGTAGAAATATATAAAGGGGTTCAAGGAATGTAATGAGACATGAAGAGAAATAGTGTATTTGGAGCTGAAGCTCATTAGGAGTAAGCCCCCTTGAAGAGGCAAGCGAACAGGAGAGGATCCCTTCCATAATATGATCCATTGTATGGTGTTGCCCTACCTCAAGGGTTTTGATAGTAATAAAGGAGATTTTGCATATTGTTCTTGTATATCTATTGTAGTGCTTATATATTCAGTATTAGGTTCTTAACAAGTGGTATTAGAGAATTTTTTTTGGCAGACATTGTGGGCAAATATTTTTTTTTTTTTTAATTTTTTTTTTTGGAGAAGAAAAAAGAGGGCCGCGACATTACATAAATTTTTGGTATATTTCTATGCAAAATTTTTAGAAACAGGTTGTATATCCGAGTTCCTCTCAGAAAGCATCTAAGTTAAAAAACAAATCATCTGAAATGGAGTCCGGTAAGTCAAGATAATGAAGTTTTAAGATCTGCAAATTTTCAGGGTTTTTTCCACAAACAATGGCGTGATGTTTTATTTATTTATGTAGTAGTTGGAGGCTGAATTTTCCCAAACAAATTACAGATCTGAGTTCCTCTCACAATTTCACCCAATTTCAAAAACAAATCATCCAAAACGGAGTCTGGGAAGTGAAGTTATGATCATTTTAAATTCAACAGTTTTTTAGGGTTTTTCCAGAAAAAAACCGCGATTTTCTATCGTAACTTATTGTTCTATTTTTTTGGTTTTTTCATGAAGGTTGTGGGAATGAAGAGTTCATAGGGTGCTCAGATGGATATTTCCTCTCAAACCCTCAAATAAATTATAAAAATTACTAAAGCATTCAAATCTCAATTGTATGACACATTGGATGCTAGATTGCATGACCTTGCAGATGGCCTCAATGATAGTTTTCATAGTATTCAAGATTCATTGGATAGAATGCTGGAGAGATTTCTTATGACAGACATCATGGATGAATATAAACAAGAAATATATACTTCGTATGATTTTGAGGCTGATTGTGATGATTGGTATATGGATAGTTTTCATTTCTGGGATGACAACCACTTTCATATTTTATTTGATGACTCTAATCCACCTTCTGTAGAGTGCATAAATGTGACAAATCGAGAGTCAATGATTATTACCAATGTCCATCCTACATATTCTACAAAGGTATTATTCCTTCCAGATTCTACTATGACCCTTTTTCCAATATGTGGATGGATCTTCTTATTTGGATCCACATGACAGGTGTTAGTCTTTGGACCATAATTTTGAGTTGGTTATTGGGTTCCAAAATCTTCCACGGGGAGTTCACATGAGCACTTGGACGTGGGACCCAGTCTTATGATGGTGGTTGGACTACTTCAGCATGCTGTATTTCCTTTCTACATGGGACCATGGTTCTCTAGTCTTCTTCAGCATTATGGTCCACAATTATCCATGGGACCCTGGTATATGGTTGTACATCAAGCGTTGTGGACAACGCTTTCATAAGAGGGATGAAATGTTAGATAGCTAGAGAGGTAGTAGTGGGGGTCTAGAGGGCCCATAGTCATAACAGTGGAGGTCATTCAATGTAAGGTGGAATAGGTCCACTATATTATTAAATAAGGACCACTATGGTAGTTAGATATAATAAATGGGTAGTTAGATATAATAAATCTACGAGGACTTCTTAGAAGTTTCTAATTATAGAATATTCCTCGCCTAGAATGTTCTTAGGTGATGATATCACTATATAAAGAGGTTCAAGCAATGTAATGGGACATGAAGAGAAATATTGTATTTGTCCCATAGTGATAATAGTGGAGGTCATTCAATGTAAGGTGGACTAGGTCCACTATATTATTAAATAAGGCCCACAATGGTAGTTAGATATAATAAATGGGTAGTTAGATATAATAAATGTAAGAGGGATTTTTAGAAGGTTCTACTTCTAGAAGATTCCTCATCTAGAATATTTTTAGGTGATGGTAGAACTATATAAAGGGGTTCAAGCAATGTAATGAGACATGAAGAGAATTATTGTATTTGGAGAGGTAGCTCAATAGGAGGATGCCCCCTCAAAGAGGCAAGTGAACAGGAGAAGATCCCTTCCAGAATAGGATCCATTGTATGGTGTTTCCCTACCTCAAAGGTTTGATAGTAATAAAAGATATTTTGCATATTGTTCTTGTATATCTGTTGTGGTGATTTTGTATTCAGTCTTTAGTTCTTAACATACGTATATCCCACAGTTTAATTTAAGCAAAGTATAAAGAAATTCATAACAATGTATTAACTCATTCATCAAGATTAACCATTAATTGTTGAAAGAAAGAATAGACATGCATACATTTAAGACATTACACAAGGATTACCATGGTTCACCCCCTCCTGGGCTACACCCACAAAGATTTGGCTCTTGGCTCTTGTATTATGATAGTTCTACATTTTCGGCATCTCACGCTTACAATTCTCCACAAAACTGGGTAAGATCTATGTGAGGTGAACTAGATCACACCAGGATCTATAGCCTGTGGTCTAATCCTCAAATCTACTTTCCCTCATATCTCCTTTGCTCAACAACTTACAAAAATCAGTCCATATAGCTAAAAAATTAAGAGAACTACTAACAACTACTAATGAACAACCCTATATGATACTTTCATATCTATATTTATACATTTCGGGCTCTTCAGCCTTCTTACAGAATATTACCAAAACCCTAACCCTTCTTACATTAGGTCTTTCTCCCATATGTGTGATTTTCCTCCTCTAGCTATCGCTTTCCTTTATGCACGCTTTCTTGCATGCACATGTGCTGTCTTTTTTCCAGTTGTTACTTCAGTTTTCTGCACGCTTTCTTTCCCACGATAGTTCTTCTTTCCCCTTCAGCCTGGTGCCAACATGCCCCCAACACTGACATGTGACTCGTCCTGAGTCACCTAATTGCTCAGTGCTTCCTCGATCTCCTTGGTGATCGTCTAGAACTGTTCCTGCAACTCTGTCTCTTTTGTCAAAGCCTGTGTGGTTTTCTCCTTGATGGTGTCAACTGTCTGAGCTGCCACTTCCTCTCTCATCAGTCCTACGCATTCTAGTTGAGTCTATATTGTCTGGTTTCTAGCTTCTTCTGTTTGCGCAAGTACTTCTGCTACCCATTACTGCAATGGTTCTATTTGAGCCTGACACTCTTGCTTCTGTGTTTGTGCGGTGATAAGTTCTTCCTGTATCTTCTTCAGCTCTTGTGTTCCCTTGACTCATTCCAGAATTGGTATGGTATTTTGTCGCTGCTTGAATTCTTGGATCGTTGCATTGATCCTCTCCTCCTCCTTGTCCCAACGTTGGACTTGTGGATCCTCTTCCATCCTTGTCCAAAGTTGTGCTTCTTTATCTAGCAAGTCGCCTGTTGTGCTGAACTATTTTTCTAGCTCCTGCAATTGTATTGTTGCTTCCTACTTTCTTTTCTCCTTCACTGCTGGTGGAGTTGTCGGTCTAATCTATCCACAGAGAGTCTCAATATCCTTTTGATACTGATCAATTGTCTAGGAAATCTGGTCGAAATTCTCTGCGGCTAGGAGTTCATTTCCTTGCACAGTAGTTGGAAGCTTCCCAAAAACTTCTTCCACTCTGCGTTCCATCTCGTTTTTTCATTCTTTATCTTTCTTAGTTTCTGATGTGGCCTGTGCACAAACTGTTTCCAATGCTTCATGCTTCTTTGTTTCTTTTTGTAGCTCGACTAAGTTTTTATGTGCTCACGACTGTAACTCGTGGTTGACGCTAACCTATAGTTTGTATAATTCTATTGATGGCATCCATGTCAAGACCAATTGGATATGATCCAAATCCTTCAGTGGTGTCCATCCCACAATTTCATCCATTCGCAGCATGCTAGGATTTATATATACTATGGAATGTGCATGTGGTATGGGAAGAAATGGGTCACGTTCTTCTACCTCCACCCATTATGTGGTCTGTGTGGTCGATGGCTTTATGCCTCTACTGCTACTCATGAAATGGGCTTCCATGAATTTCTTAAGTAGTTGTTCCATTTCTGTCAGTTTCTTCTGCGGTTTATCCCTGTGGTGCGCGACATGATCAAAATCTTCTATGAGGCATTCTTGGACCATCCTGGCAATAATATCTCCGTCATCCTTCATGATTGTGTAGTTTGGTGGTGGTCTTTGTGCCTTTATTTTCTTGCGCGCACTTGCATCCTATACCATTGGTCTCTTAGTTCCCCCCGATTCCTGTGTGATGGGGTTCGATGCGGTTTTTTGTGCTCCCTCAACTTGTTTCCTCTGTCCATTGGTCAACTGGGTGGTTTCTGTTCTCCCCTTCTGGGTCCCTGGTTTCTCTAAGCCATCATCTGCCTCAGTCAACTTGGTTTGGCCCGTTCTACATTTCTTGAGTACTGGTATTTATGGAGGTTATGTTTCCACCTGTGCAACCCCTTCTTCTATTGTTTGTCCTGGTACTTGTCTGGGTATGGTTGGAATCCTCCACTCATCAGGCCATTCACTGATGATAATGTCGATATCACCCTCAGTGACATAGTAGCACATCTGTAACCACTGTTTATCCAGGTCCTACCTTGGTTGTATCCACATGGCTTGTCATCTATCCTAGAAATTGGCGATGCCCCCATATCATACGACAACCTCTAGTGTTATTCTCCATGCTCGACTGATGGCTTCCTGTATCTCCCGTAGCTAAGCTTCGAATATGATTCCATTCTCCTTCTTATGCTTGGCTAGTGGCCCAGATCTCAGGACACGATATCTTGCTCCTCCTGGCTGTGGTGTGGTACGAAAGATGACGTATTTTGTTTCTCGCCATCCCATGAAAGCTATGAGAGTGATTAGCCATGAGTAATGAAATTTTGTACCTACATCTTGCGCATCTTTGTAGTCTACTTGGAACAATTTTGATAGGTATGGAGCCCAACTCATGAAGGTGCCTTCTACGCACTGAGCTGCAACAATAATGTCTCTTGTTGATACTTCGTCTTTGTGGCATTTTCTTAGCAGTTTGCAGGCTAAGATCTTTGTGCCCAATTGTGTCATGACATTGTTGATCCGTTTGATTATAATGCCTCTTGTTCCCCTGTCGGTGCCATATTTATTCTTCATCTCTTCTGCCAATGTTTTTTCCTTGGACTTATCATCCAGAATTAGCGTGGGATCCATACCCCCAGTGGGTAGGCCTATTATCTGCGTGATAAGTTCAACAGTTATGGGGACGGGTTTTTCCAGCCATATATCCCCTCCATGCGTAACTGCTAACAGTTTCTTGATGCATTCCATCGCATATTGGCCTCTGCCAAAGTGTGGTATCTTCAGCAACCCTATAATTCCTATTATGTCCAGTCCAGTGGCCCACTCGTGTGGCTGAGTGATGTTTTCTCCGAGTTGGTTCATGACTATTTTCTGCATAAAGACCTGTGGTGCAAGCTATGGATATTTGGTTTCATCTTCTACGTCATGGTTGGAATACTCGAGCTTCCCAACGTGACCTAATAGTTGTGGGTCCACCTGTACTCCCTCTGGTATGTGAGCTAGCACAATATCTGCAGCTGATTTCTTTCAAGGTGAGATCAGTATCTGAATTCGGTCCTCCTATTGCAATGGTTGGCTCGAGGTTCCCGCAGCTTCCGGTTTCTCCTTCACCATCCATTCTACCCAAGCCATGGCCATTTCACTTGTCATTTCAGACAAAACAAAATATGGGATGGGTGTTTGTGTAACGTCTAGTTGCACTTCTTCTTTCAGGTTTTGTGTGCTTCTGTTAGCTCCTATAGTTGCTTCGACGTTTCCTGGTGCTATTTCCTAGTGGGTTTCTTCTTCTTTGTTCTAAGGCTTGTGCGTTGCTGCTGGTGTATCTAGTTCCATGGCCTCTGTTTGTGGTTGTGTAAAATCCTCTAGTATGGGTGTGGAATCTACTGGGATTTCCTATGGTGATGACATTTAGTCAATATCGACAATCTCTGGAGGTTGATTTTCTCTTTCTTCCAGTGGTTCTTGTGACCTTGTCTGAGCCCTGATTGATCTGGATGTCTGGCCTGGTTCTATGAGATTCGATGGTGCCATAATGGTGTCTATCGAACATTTTTTGAGTTCGAATGGCTTCAGTGAGATTTGTGGTTTCAGTCTGTTCATTCTTGTTGTTGTTGCTCTTTTTTTGTTCTCCTTTTGCAAATAGACTAACTGCTTATGTGCTTGTGTGTTGTATGGGATCGCCATGAAGCTTGTCGAGGACGCTTCCTACATCATGTGAATAATGCACCATAACTGTAGGTTCAATGCATCCACGACGGTTTCATACTTTCCATTATGCTTGCTCTGCCATCTCTAGTTGACACATTTAATGTGACATCCCATCCGTCCTTACCTTGCTTTAATTCTTCTTCTTGTTGTCCTATCAGCCTGCTTTTGTTGACTTTCCTTTTCCTGCTTGTTTCCTTTTTTTGTATAGCCGTTATCCTTTCCCTTGTTGGATTCATGTTTCATCTGCATCTTGTCCATCATGTTGCACACTATTTTTGGTTGTGCATTGTTTTCATTTTTTTTTACTACGCGGTGTGTGGTCGATTGTTCTTGTACATATTCAGCCAACTCCCATTGATCATTTCTATGAGGTATGCACCTGTTATATCTCTTAACTGTACATCTCATCCATCTATGACATTTTTTACCTTGTATGGTCCTAGCCAATGCATTCTGAGCTTTCCTGGGTGTTGCAACGCTTTACTGTCGTAGAGAAATACTAGATCTCCTTCCTTGAATGTCTTCCTCTTGATGTGGTGGTCATGCCAAGATTTGTCTCTTGATTTCTATACTTGTTGATGGAATCCTGCCAAGATTCGGGCGTCCTCCATTGACAGCAAATTATTTAGTCTTTCCTGTACTGTGCCTCGTTCTGTCATTTGTGTAATAGTTTCTACACGTAGGCTGGGTATTAAAACTTCTAAGGGAACTACTGCTTCGTGACCATAGACTAGTTTGAATGGTGTGTGGCAAGTCATCTTTTTTCATGTGGTTCTATACGCCCATAGTACTACTGGTACCTTGAGATCCCAATCGTCCCTGTTGACATTGCATATCTTTGTCAAGGTGTTTTCTAGAATTTTGTTGAAGGCTTCTATCATTCCATTTGCCCGTGGATGATACTGTGTGTTTTTTTGGTGATGAATTTCAAACTCTTCCATCATCACTTGGATGGTTTTTTTTATTAAGTGCATTCCTTGGTCGCTCATCAAAATTCTTGGGCACCTGAATCTAGTAATTACCTGTTCAAATAGAAAATGTGCAGCTATTTCTGCGCTGCAATCTTTTACTGGTGCGGATTTCAACCATCTTGTTAGGTATTCCATTACGGTGATAATATATCTTGCCCCCATTATTTTGGATGGTAGGTTAATGGGTCCCACGAAGTCTATCGCCCATTTGTTGAATGCCTGAAGTGTCACTTGCGGTCATAGTGGCATCTCGTCCCTTCTGTTGGGTTTGCCTACCCTTTGACAGACATCACATTGTTGACAGTATTCTTTCGAGTCTCTGTGGATCATTGGCCACCATAATCCTATGCGTAGTACCTTCTGCGCGGTATATTTTCCTATATAATTCCCTCCTATTCCCTCGTGGGCTTCTGCTAAAATTCTTGGTCGTTCATGATCTAGTACGTATCTTCGTAAGATGATATCTGTGCCCATCTTGTATAGATGTCCTGCGATCAATTGATATTCAGTTGCGTGGACTACCAGGTTCTTCTTCTACAAAGTGGTATATTCTTGCGGCGTAGTACCTATGCTCAAGTACTAGATGATCTCTTCGAAGTAATTGTAAGCAATAGGTACTAAGAATAGTTGTGCATATGGAATTTTGTCTTCTAAATTTGTTGGTTCCTCTCCATTTGTGACCCTCGATAGGTGGTCATGTTCTGCATTCAGTTTTCCTGGTTTAACTAGTACCTCAAACTCAAATTCTTGAAATAGAAATAACCATCGACATATTCTCCCCCCAACACTGGCTTGTTGACTAGGTATTTCAGGGTTGAGTGATCTGTAAACATCTTAAAGTGTTTTCCCAATAGGTAATTTCTATATTTTTGTAGTGCATAAACCATAGCTAGGCCTTCTCTCTCTCTCGTGTTATAAGTCTATTCTGAATCAGATATATTTCTTCTTGCGAACGCTATCGGGTGATCCAAGTCTCCTGCTCCTGGTTGTGTCAAGATAGCTCCAAGTGTTATCGCTAATGCATCTAGATGTACATGGAATGTCTTCTTCCAATCTGAAAATACCAATATTGGTGAGGTGACCATCTTTTCCTTCAGGGTATCCAGACCGTGTTGGCACTCGTCGTTCCGTTGACACTTTGTATCCTTACTTAACAATTTTTCCATTGGCACTGTAATCTACGCGTAGCCTTTGATGAATTTCTTGTAATATCCCGTATGTCCTAATGTTTCTCTTAGTTGGCAGACTTTTTTTGGCACTAGTAGATTAACAATGACTGAGATTTTGGTTGGATCCACTAGCAAACCCTGTTTTCATACTATGTGTCCCAATAGTATCCCAAATGGTGTTCCAAATATGCATTTATTGATGTTCAGTGATATCTGACACTGTCTACATCATTTTAACATCAGTCGTAAAACTTCCACATGGTCTTTTAGTAAGCTATACACTATCCAATCATCCAGGTATACTTCGAGGAATTGATGGATGAATTCCTTAAATGCTACAATGACCACTCTGGAAAATATCATAGGTGCATTCTTCAGTCCGAACGACATGAATGTATACTAATAAGATCCTTATTCTATCGCGAACGTGGTATTGTGCCTATCCTCATGTGTTATCTTAATATGATGATATCATGAGAATCCATCAGTGAATGAGTAGGCTTTGTGGCCTCCTACGTTCTTGAGTACTTCGTCTGTGAATGGCATGGGGAATGGGTCGTGTACGCATGCATCATTCAACTTCCTCAAGTCGACGCATATCTTGATCCCTCTTCCCTGTTTCTTGTCCTGTACTACCATCGGGCTTATCCATTCTGATTCTTCGTCTGGTTCGATGATGCCGACCTCAAGCATCCTATCGATCTCATCTTTAACTTTCTGTTTATATATGGGATTCAATCTTTATCATCATTTTTTAATGGGTCTCGCATCAGGTCTGAGTGGTATCTTCATTTCTCCTAATTCTCCAACTATACCTTTCATATCTGTAAAGTTTGTGGTGAAAAGGTCTTTGTATTCGTGCAACAATTTTGTGATACTTTCTAGTGTCTATTTGTCACAGTGATCTCCAATGCTGAACATTTTGGGCTGCTCGACAGTCCCTATGTTAACCTTCTTTATCTTGATTGACACAGAGATGGCCTCTAACTCTAAGGGTGGCCCTTCCACATCTCTCTCACCTTCGACTTCTTCGATCTAAATATTGCACGGATCATCTTCATCCAGGGCTTCCTCCTGTATGTGGTAGCATGAAAATAGATCCTTGATTGTCTGCTTATTTCGTTGTTGTACCTCTTTTATAGCTTTTACTTCCGGTTCTTCGATGAATATGACGTTTCTGATCTGTTTCATGGCCGTTTCTATGTTGGGGTTCTCATGCTCAAATAAGAAAGTGACTGTAAAGTTTTGTTGGAGTGTCATCCATGTCTTGGTTTATTTACGCATTTCCTGGTTTGTATACCAATTCTCTAGTATTCCCTCTAAACTATGAATGAAGTGGTGAGACCATTCCTTTGGTGGCATCATTTTCGACAGCGTTTTACATGCCTCCAAGTGTTCTGTTGTTGTGCTTAGTCCATCATATTTTTGTTGTTTGTTACCTGTCTGTTATGCACTGAACCATATGCCCAATAATTGCTTACATTGATACCAATCTGTGATAGTCTCTTTGTGTGCACCCCACCATCTTGCGGGTGTAGCCTTTAATGCTAAATCCAGTGCTAGCAATCTCTAGTTTTCTAGTACTTCATCTTCATATTGTGTCAAGAAATTTTCCAAATCATTTAGCCCGTGAAAACTGGGTGGTTCTTTGATTTTTGTGCCAATCCACCTTACTGCACGGTCTATTCTGGCACACCTTCTCGTGGATACTTCATGTAGTCTTTGCTTCTAGTTTTCTAACCCGATGTCTGAGTCTGTTGTGCATGAAGTAATGCTCTGCCAACTGAGTACCCCGTCTGCAGTTGGTTTTATATAGTCCGCATCGAGCATAGTTTTTCTGTACAACTGGCTGATCTCTTCTAAATCCAGACAAGTGGGTTCGACGAACCTCTCTCCTTCTGATGGTTCGAGTGGGGCTATGACCCTGTAGTCCCCCAACTCAAATGTTCATTTTCTTGTTTTTAAGTTAATTATGACTTGGTTTTCGAACACCTAATCCAGACCAAGTAGCACTAGGTAAGGTGTTGTTTCGTATACTATTTCGATGACTTCAAAGTTTGCCTTAGTGCGCACACCATCAAGATATATCGTCACTCCTTTTAGTCTACCTATTGGTAGGGCTCTATGTTGATTTTCTAGATTTAATTGAACAGTTGAGTATCCCAGTGTAGGTTCTCCCATGCATTGCCATGTAGCGTTTGGTAGTACATTCACTTTGGATCTTAGATATAGTATAATATCTCCCATATTGAAATCCCCAATGTTAGCATTTAATCTAAATTCCCTACTTGTTCTTCTTCTTGTGTGTAGGTGGTTGACAGTTTTCAATTATGTCTTCTGTTCCGTCTCACCGCTACATTTTTTTAGGATGTTTTGCAATATTTTGACAGATGAAGGATCACTTAACATTTTGATGCATGATTGCAAAAAGTCTTTGATCGTACTTACTTGTTCCTCGGGTTGTATTATGTTGGTATTATTCAGTTATGGCGACATTTCGTATTCCAGAGATTCCTTGCTCTGTTGTGCAGTCGGCACAATGTTCTTCTGAAATTCTTGTCGGGCTTCTGTAAAGACATCCTTCTCCTTATGCGCGTCAAACTGCTTCTTGGGGTCGGTGTTCTTGTTTACCTATTGGTTCTGCACTGGTTTCTGTCGAAATGTGTCATTTCTTATTTTCGTTTCTCCTCGAGTGACTATATTGATGTTTTATTCGTCATCCCTTGCTTCGACTGAAATCCACTGAACATTCTGGTTATTTTGATTCCTTTTTCCCTGGATATTTACAAGTAATGTCAGACATTCCTCCATATCATGGTCTGATGCACGACAATACATACAAGTTGTTGGTGGAAGTGTGCACTCCCGTGCATAATTTCCTAGTTGTTGGCAATTGTGACATGTGACAGGTCCTTTGTTGCGTCTGAAACCTCCTCTGGCTCGTCCTGCTCCTGTATAAGTTGCACGGTCACCTCACGGAGGGTTATACTATGGTCCATGATTATACTGCACGATATTGTACTAGATATGTGTTGGGTTGTACTGCGGTTGAGCGTTATTGTAAGGTTGCGGCATAGTAGTATATTGTTGTTGCGCAATGTTGTATGGTGTTGGGGATTGATTGAACTGTGGTGTTGCCTGCCTAGTCATCATTTCTACATGTACCTTGTATGCATCTGATGTTATTTCCCGCATCAATTCCATAGTGCTGCAATCTTTGTCGTCATGGCCGACTGACTTACAAAAGGTGAACTATGAGTTCTTTGGAACTATTTGGTATTTTTGCATCATCATGCAGTGGTAAGGGTCGTGACCTGATTTTTTACATATTTTGCACCATAATCCTCTCTGTGGTAGTGGGTTTGGCATGCTTGTCACCATATACTATGTGAATGTTGGGAATTCATTCTTATGGTGTCCTTTTGTCTTTGTTCTTATTCTGGTTCAGCTGAAATGTTAAGTTCTTCAGATCCTCCTTCAGCTCTTCAATATCCAGGTTCATTTGTTGGTACTGATTATGTTCCAATTTCAAGGCTTCCTGTAGAGCCTCTGCCTGTGTCTGAAACTTTTTTGTCGTAATGGATATTTTAAGTGTGGGAGTATTGAGTTGAAAAATAGGTGTCGATGTTGCATATTGGTCATAAGGTATTTTAACTTCCCTTTTAATCGCTTGAATCTTTGATCAATCTCCCATATCGATTCTCCTGGTTTCTGCCTTATTTCAATCATCTCATTCATGTATTGATCCTCTGAGCTCGGCTTCTGGAACTCATTGATCAATAGTTTCTTAATGTCGTTCAATGTCCTTGTCGTCCCGAGAACACTGTTCATGTCTAGACTCATGTACCATTCTAGTTCGCAGTCTCTTAGCGTTATCGCTAGATGCACGAGTTTGGTGTCTTCATCGGTGATTTGATTTTCTTCCCAGATCTTTGCACAAATGAATAAATGCTTCTTAGGGTCTTATGTTGCTTCTCCTCGAAAATATAGTAATTTGATAGTAGGATTGTGTCCTGCCATTCCAAATACTGAGCTACTCCCTCCTCCACGTGGTGGAGATACTTGACTACAGTTTCCTGAACTGGCTCCTCCAGTTGTTTCCCTTTGTGTATATTTACTTCATACTTTCAGACTTCCTTTGAACTTTGATTGTCTAAACGGTGGTGTTATCTTTGGTGTATTAGTCGCACATGGGTTTATGGGTTCCACACTGACATTAACATTGAAGGGATGGGTGTCTTCTCCTCCTATTCTGGGGCCTCTTGGTTTCCTCTCATATGTGGCACACATGATTTCCTCGATCTGCTCCATAGCCTGGAGATCCTCTACCTCTTCCTCATCATTGTCCAAGCCCTCCCTCTCAGCTACAACACTCTTCTTGGTATTCACCTTATATTGGTTGGGTGCTCTGCTACGCGTCATTCCCGATGACGTCAAGATCCACTTGAGTTGGTCATCATCCATCAATATCGGGTCCAAGGGATCCTCCTCCTTCTTCTCTGTATCCTTCCCTCCTTTCATTCCTCCTCTCTCTATCAGTGCTTCCCCCTTTCCCCCATGCACGCAAGGAAGTCTAGTTGTTTGATTCCATTGTCATTACACCTTTGTTAGATAGTAGTATCTTGATAGAAGTATATAGTGATCGAATGTACTTTCCTTTGGGTCCTTGTAGGAACTCTTTCTCAGCTGCGCTATATGACTTTGTTGTGTCTACCACAAATTCTATGATAAATCCTGCCACAATACTGTCAAGCCAAAAGTTGACTGCTCGGGTGAATTTGTTGTTTACCTACTGCAACTGTTGGATCTATACTGGAGTCCAATCTAGCTGTCGAATCCGGTTCGTCCCATGGTTATCCTTTAACCTTAATATCCACTCTTGTACTAGATGCAGAAAATCACAGAAAACAACTTTGTGTAAATCCGTAAATACCTATTTATCCAGGTATTTACGCGGTGTGATCCTGGGGTTTCTATTATCTTTCTGTGCAACCTCTAGCTCTTTAGTTCTCAACCAGCCCTGATTTCTTCTCTCGTGGGGTTCCAAGGTCTCAATATCCCCTTCTAACAACTCATTGTTCTTATGTTCTGCTCATTCAATTCTTATTCATTCCATCTCATCTACTCAGTCCTTTCTTGTTCCTCTTAACATGACAACAGAACCATTTGTTTGTTATCAATTCCCTTCTCGGGTTATCTGAATCTTTGAACCAAGTTTCATGTCATTTGGGGTTCCAACAAATTCTAAAAAAATATCGGCCTTCTTGGTAAACCAGAGGGCAACACAACACCTGGAAGGCGCTACACAATCTCACTCGATATAGCCTTAAATGGGTGGTTGTAAGACTCAGGTGTTTATATCGTAGGACATAATAGGGGATATGGGTTTCGTGATTAAGGCCAGATACCATGAGTTGTAAGGGAATCTAATAATTCCTTGGATTCACATATGTATATCCCATAGTTTAATTTAAGTAAAGTATAAACAGATTCATAACAATGTATTAACTCATTCATCAAGCTTAACCATTAATTGCTAAAAGAAAGAAGAGGCAAGCATACATTTAACACATTACATTAGGATTACCTTGGTTCACCCCCTTCTGGGCTATGTCCACAAAGATTTGGCTCTTGGCTCTTGTATTATGATAGTTCTGCATTTCTGGTGCTTCGCACTTACAATTCTCCACAAAACTAGGTAAGATCTATGTGAGGAGAACTAGATCGCACCAGGCTCCACAGTCTGTAGACTAATCCTTAGATCTACCTTCCTTGATATCTTCTTTTCTCAACAGCTTACAAAAATTAGTTCATACAACTAAAACATTAAGAGAACTACTAACAACTACTAACGACCAACCCTATATGATACTTTTGTATCTATATTTATACATTTTGGGCTCTTCATCATTTTTACAGAATATTACCAAAACCCTAACCCTTCTTACGTTAGGTATTTCTCCCATACGCGTGTTATTCTTCCTCCAGTTTTCGCTTTCCTTTATGCACGCTTTCTTGCATGCGCGTGTGCTACCTTTTTGCCAGTTGTTACTTCAGTTTTCTGCACGCTTTCTTTCCCACGATCGTTCTTCTTTCCCCTTCAGCTTGGTGCCAACAAAATGTTAAAGGTTTCCTTTCAAGTTTTGCTCTGTATTTTATATTTATCATATTTTATCATATTAACAAGGGGTGAGTTACACCACCCCTCAATATCACAATATTTTTCTTCTTTCAGTGTGTGTAGGAACATGTCATACCAGGAGATGTTGAGGTTCTCATATTCTCTATGGTGAGCACATCTCCCCATGTAAGAGCCAAATGTTACCCCCCAGGCTAGGGGTAACTAAGGAGATCATGTCTCAAGTCCCACATGTAGCATACATGGAGTGTAGATAGTCATATTGACTAGAAAATCCCACAAGGCCCCTCCTATTTTTTATCATGCCATCATTCATCACCAGCAACAAAGAAACATCCACCACATCGGCTTGGCCCTAGAAGACAACATGTATTTATTCATGAGGTAACGAGTCTGGTATTGTGGTAAGTGACATTTTAATATTTGAATAATTGGAGCATGCTGCAAATAATCCTTTCTTGATTATGAAATGTTTTCTTGTAGTTTATACATTTTTCCTAGTTTTACCTTGGTGAGTGACATGGATTCCTAGTAAGTAGATAACCCTTTGGAAAGGGGATTCTACTGGGTGTTCCTTTGAAGGGTCATCATACCATTCCCTTCCATACTTACCACCTTCCATAATTCTACCCGTTTGTTTCCTTATCTTCTATTTTTTGGGGTTCATTAACCCAAGAAGGGATTGTACCTCATTTCATGGGAACAAGGGGATGAAGGCTCGGAGGTGTTGTAGCTGGAAAGAGATAAAAGCCAATTATTATCCTTCTATATTGTCTCACTAAGGTCCTGAGAACAATAAAATGCTTCTCCAAAAAATGAAGGACCTACAAAATAAATCACATAATTAATAGATGTTCGTCTTGTCGAGAGGATGCATTGTGGTGTCTTTTACTTTCCATTGCACATGAAACTCAATGTATCTTAGCTTCAAGTGGCATTGTGATGTTATTTACTCTCCATTTAATATAGCACTCAATGTTTGGAGTCTAATAAATTAAATGGAAAGGGATTGGAAAATGATTGCATTGGAAACGAAGGATGCAACACACCCTCTATAAAGGCACCCATAAATGAGACAATACAAACCTTTGTATGTCAACGACCCCATACCTAAAAGTATTTCCCCAAAATCCATCTCACACTCACTATATGACTTAGATAGGTTCCTCTTGGGAAAATTCCATTGAATTAGGGATTGGCTTACTCAATAGGGCAACATGACACCCCTCCCATACCTAAATTAGGTAAAACTAATAAGGTCTTTAAGCATTTTTTTTAATTTCAAAAGGGGGGTTTGATGCACATGTTTGGGTGGTTCTTGTATATGATATGGATTACTTGGCATGATAATTGTGAATTTTGAGGCCTTGGAGGGTGTATTTCTTTTATTTACAAGACCTTTCCCAGTGAACAAGTATTTGTTAGGGACCTAACCTCCCTAACCCCTTACATAGATAGAATAATATATTTCCATGTAATAAAGGATGAAATTAGTTAATAAGGACTATTTAATAAATTGGAATCAGTCAATGTAAGAATACCTAATAGAATATTCAACTTCTAGAAGGATATTCCTTTAGAATAATCTTTAGAAGATAGAACTAGTATAAATAAGAGTAGGATTCATGATTTTTTTTTTCTTGAGAATTATTGTAATATAGCACTTCTCTGTTGGAGGTTTCCCCCTCGAAGAGGTAAGTGAAAATTGTTTCTTATCAATAAAGGTATTATTTTAGTGTTTCGTTTTTATATATTGTGTTGTTTCGTTGTTATTCTCTGCAATATTTTTGTTTTTGGCTATTATAATAGATCTGGTACCTTACAAGTTGTATCAGAGCACTTTCCTTGGCAGAAAATTGTGGGTTATTTTTTTCAAGGTAGAGACTTATTTCATCATCTTAAAGCTACAAAGATCTATCGTTCCACACATAAATCCTCATTTAGGGAAGCATACATGCAGGAAATACAAATGGTACTTAAACACACATTGTTGGACACCCTTGTACCCCTTTGAGTGATAACGCATTAGACATCACCTATATATGGATTGACCTAGATATCCTAGATACCTCTATACATAAACCAATCTACCACCTAACTTCTATCGTTCCACCGAGAAAAACACTTGAGAAGATACTCTCTAGTACCTAGGTAGTCGGGTAGTATGGATGAGGACACGGTCTAGCCTCCTTAGTTGGTGCCCTGAGATATTGGGCCGAGTACTACTGCTGGACCCCGCATGTATATTAGAGAGACATAGCAAAGGGAAAACCCTTGTTTGTAGAAACCCTGTGAAAAATCCCTAACCTCATGGATTCAAACTGTTGATTAGTTGGGTTGGTTGTCATTGATGTCAACCATTGAAGAAAGTCTGATAGCAAATTCTGGTAGCACAATGGTTTGGGTAATGAACCCAAGTTTGTTTTATGGATAATGGTATGATTTCTTATATATTTGTAGGTGAAAATATTTTATATGGATAGTACATGTCATGCCATTTTTTTTGGTATGTGGAATGTCACATAACTCCTCACAGTTAGAGAGTTATGACCATGTGAAGTTGGGGAACCCTCATGAGTCATCTAGAAGCCCCAAAAGGTCAAATTAGTCAAAGTGGCTACAAAGAAGAAATTATTTAAATAATAAAGTGAAGTGATGAGTGTACTATAAGTCAAAGTGGATACAAAATAAATTATTTAAATA